>PVJX010015294.1:0-43934 GCA_004027295.1 Dolichotis patagonum
ATAGTAGTCCATTGAAAGAAAACTATTTAGCACAATTGTACTTGTGTTGAAAACTGTGTAAGTGGTAAATGAATGACTAAAATCTAGAAACTGACATCAATTTCACACTCTCACCAGTAAGAAGAAATATAATTTCTATAACGTTACATATAAATACACTGATATTTAAAGAGTTTTGGTAACCTTCCCAATTTCACATCCTGGTGAGAAACAACCTAGGTCTGTGTTACTCAGTGACACATATTTGTAGTACCACAATCTTCCACAGTACCACAATACTGTAATGACTTACAAACAAAGCTAACAAAATCATCAGAGGTTAAATTTTGATCTGTATGACAACTGGAGAACTTTTGACAATGTGATAATTGCTGACACTGCCAGTAAAATGTGAGGTTTCCACTCCGTACCTGGAAAATAATATTTCTGGTAATATAATTCTAGTGTGGAGCCCCACAAGAATGTAAAGAAAAGGAAAATAAGTCCATCTGTTGAAACTTACTATATATATATATATATATAAAATCATGAGGTCTAAGTCAATAGTTGAAACTGTTTAGGTTTCAAGTGTGTAATTCAAATTTTGTAGAGAACATATTGGCACAAGTGTTTTTGAGGCAAATCATTATTTTATCCAGTACTGTCAAAAGATGAGAGTATGCATGCTAGTGTGTGTGTGTGTGTGTGTGTGTGTGTGTGAGTATGTGTGTGTGTAGGCTTATGTAGTGTGCAAGTCACTGTAACCCCAGGGGAAGAAGCAGAGTCCTTATAAGAAACACACAGCTCAGGAAGCAACAGCTTCATCATAGACAGACCTGACCATACTGCCTTTCCAGTCATCTGCAGATATGAAGCAAAAACTCCTACAATTTGGAAAAGTCTTTTGGTGGAGAAAAACAATGTAAGCAATTTAACCACCAACTCTTCCCCAATCTTTTGTTGTTAGAATCTACACATGACAAGTCAAGTCTCCTAAGTTCTGGATGTCCCTGGCTCCACAGCAGCATTGAGGAACCTGGAGGCTCTGCAGGGGACGCAGGCACAGGGGCAGGGGTCTCCACGTGTCAGGCGGCATTGTGTGCAGAAACCCCAAATAGTAAAGCAGCAGAGGAGAGACCAATCTGGGGGACTCTACTATGGAAATGGTGTAACCTGTCACATGGGCAGCTCTGACCGTGCATCTGAGGCTCAGGTATGGGCAGGCCCAAGCTTACTTGGAGTAGCAGATAAACAGTCCATGGTACAATGGTGGACTACATGTAGCCACAATATTTGTATAAGGTAAAACATTCTATTAAGTCCATATTTTTTATGTATCTTATAAATTCTCAGTTCCATTTCTTCCCTAAAAAGAGAAAAATCTTTGTTTTGGGGTTTTTTTTGTTTTGGTTTGATTTTTTATTTGTTTGGTACTGAGGATCGAACTTATGACTTTGTGTTTGCCAGGCAGGTGCTTATGCTGCTGAGCTAAATCCTTGGCCCCAGAAAAGTCTTTTATACTCAGGCAATGTATTAAATACTTATCTTTCAAGTACTATGAACCTATACACTTGAAGCTAAATGTCTGTTGCAAAAAAATGAAATTGTTAGAATATTTGTTGTAGGAATGTTTCTTTGCTTGTGAAATAGTAACCTTGTAAATTGCTTCAATAACTGGCACTTAACCACTTTACCAATCTCATGACAATAAGCCATGAACCATGAGCTCTCTGTGTTTTGGGGCATACCTAAAAGTTCCAAAAATGTCATCTTTTGTTACTAGAAAATGGATCTGATCTTATCCATTCAATTCTTAAGTAAAAGCCAAATATCTTGGACAATGTAGTTCAAGAGCAGAGTGTTTGATTGCCATGTGAGACCCTGGATTCCGTCCCCTATAACCTACTCCACCTCCCCAAAAATTGTAAAACGGGACCATTTTTTTTCCATTTATAAACCATGACACACAGTATATCTGATCAGTAATCCATGGGAGTAAAACTGCTAAGTCTATGAATGAAATTGTTTAAAATAGTCACTAATATCATTTAACTAAAGACTAACAACATGAGGACAGGCCCTCACATTAAATTGCAACAAAGAAGGCAGGAATCAAATTCTGCCTACAGTACACATGGACCTCTGCGAGGGATGAGGAGGAACACACACACACACACACGCACACACGCGATAAAGAAAATTATGAATTTATAAAAGAATTTTATAATATCTTTAATATTTCTATTCTTTTCAAGTTCTCTATAAATATTTTTATTACTCTAATCAGGATTTTATACTTCAAATGAATCTAAAAACATCTTAAATTGAGAGCTATGATAAGTATGCAAAAGCAAAATGTTTAATAATTTAAGCAGAAATCTAATCACTTGTATCCTGTTAGAATAAAGCCTGTGAACAAAGGGATTTGATTAGCTTAGACAAATAACCCTCATGCTACAGAGGCAAAACCAGGAGTGCTTGTGGGAAATGTAAATTCGTTTAATTAATTCCAATCCAGCAAGTCTAGGGTGAGATCAGAAACCTGCACTTGGCCAGCTCTAAGGTGATTCTAATGCAGCTGGAGGGAACACGCTTTTATAAATACTGGTTAAACAAAAAAAAGAAGAAGAAGAAGAAGAAGCCCAATGCATCAAAATTTCAGACACTCCCATCACCCGGGAACAATGCTGCTCTGGCTCAGGGACTCTCATCCCTATGACCAGTCTTACTGCACATCAAAACACTATCTCCTCTTGTTTTGATCTAGCCTCATGTAGTAGATTCCTTATGACTGGCTTTCCTTGTGGTTTATTAAAGGTGAAAAAAATGCACTGCACTGCCAACATTTGCGGTTATAGTTATTTGTTGCATATCCTCTCTGTAAAATGATATACTGTTCCTTTGTTTATCAGTTTCTCTCAGTTCAGTTAATACACATCTACCCCCATGAAACTTGGGTCCATTTTCAGGTAGACATTGACCTCTAAAATGTGAAGTCTCTCAGACAGGAGTTAGTGGATCCCTTTACCCAACAGTGGAATTTTTCCAATAGAAGATTCCTCTAAAATCAGAAAATGGTCACTTAACTCTAGGTCTGTCTATTTAAATTCAACCCTAGGATCTGGCTAAAACAAAAATATGCTAAAAGGTGAAGTCAAGATCTGTTGGTCTTTCTTACAGAGCCATAGGAGAAAAATATTCCTGAGAACAAAGTCATCATGGACAAAAGAACTAAAAGAGATATTAAAAAAGGGAGAGTTCCTTAGGACATAATTATTTGAATCCTAAATATAGCTGGTCCTACCCACGGCCTTTGTGCTACACAGTCAACCAATTCTCTTCTTTGCGCCAATTGGAGTTGGGTTTCCTTCCTTTAATAAGGAAAAAGTCTGAAATTAAACATCGCTCTACCTCTACATGCAGTGTGCAGATTGTAATCAAGAAGGAAAAGTTAGATCCAACCACTTACTCAGGGTATATATGTAGACAATCCATGCCGATAAGGAGTGTGGCCTTACAGGATATGAACTGAATGTCAAACTTGCACTTGTGATTGTGAGGTGAATCTGATAACACCAGGAAACAGTAATAGCATAGGCTGAAGACTGTGTTTTGCCAAAGACCATTGACATGTTACAACATAGCAAGGGACAAAATCTCAAGGTATTTTACATCCCGTTATATCTAGCTCTGTGTCATAAGGGATTTTCCCTGTATACACTTAGAAATGTTACTCTAAAATGAGAAGCCTCCCCTACCCTCAGTGCTCCAAGTAGAGGTGAAAATTTGACAACTGAGTATCATCACAATCACCCACCTCACTTACTACGTCAAGGAAGCAGTTATCTGGTCTGCAGGAAAAGTTACGGGCAGAGCGCAGTCACAGGTTTAACTGCAGGTGAAATTCTTTCTTGTCGCCCTTTCTCAGTTAAATAATCTTTGCTGCTCATATACAACTAAAAGGAAAGATAATAGAATTACAAATTTTCTGAATAAAATTAGGCACTTAACAAGGAACATTTTATTATGCTGAACTTACTTTCATTCTTTTATATTCTGGCCCCTAAGGTCAGATTGGGACTGGATAATTATAAAAAGCCACTGACATTTAAAAGCCAGCAAGCCTCATGAAATAACTTGACATGACAATGTTTATAAGAATAATTTTCCGCCTTACAAAACAAAACAAAGCAAGCCCAAGAAGAGCTAATGATCATCAAAGTAGATGGATTTGGGGGAGTGAGAGCTGACTGGTATTTTGCCTCTCTCTCTCCAGGTTAGAAAGCATGTACCCTCCCCTTTATATAAGAAAAACCTTGGCACTGCATGCAAGAATAAAAATCAAATCTCCAGCTGAAGAGGAAAGCAAAGGTGCTTCAGTGGAGTTTGCAAATGTCCAAGGTAAATATTGTGTATGGTGTCATTAGTAGGAGAGAAAAGAACCGTCAAGACTAATAATACATTTATCTTGAAATGCAACTGAGAATAAGCAAAAGGTGGAAACGGCAAGCCATACTAATGTATGTTCTCAGACCAGCAATCTAGTTTGCCAACAAAGTATCAAAATACGGCCTATCTCACTGTGTTTGCTTCAGCAAAAACCAAAAAACAAATAATCCAATGAACACACCCCCCCAGTTATGAGCCTTCTCAGGTTATGTCAGACTCTTCCTTCTTCCTGTTTCTCTGGGTCAGTGTCTCATTTACACACATGTGCCCTTCCACTTCTGGCCTTGAGTAAATCTACTCATTGTGCCTGGATTCCTGAGCATCCAGAAGAGTGTGGCGTTATTTCCCCTTGCTGTAAAACATCAAGGAGAAATTAAATAAGGCACTTGAAAGCTAAGTTCTTTTGGTTCTCCTCTTCCACAGGAACTATGTTGATATAGTTTCTCCCTGAACCCCTTCAGGAAGAGTCCTCAGTGCCAACTAAGTATGCTTCTAGAGGACATGTCTGCCACACCTGAACTTCTTGTTGAATAGTTTCCTATCTCATTACTTGCTGTGTTCACTCTTACAACTCTGGGCTTGCACAACCCAAATAAATCAATAACATGCTAATGTTTACCTTGAGCTCTGCTTCCTAGACAATGAAAAAGCACTGCTGAAGTTAGTGTACCTTTGCTCACTATCATAAATGCTTTAATAAAATTAGTAACTCTGCCTTTCTAATGTGCAGCAAATGGGGTTGATACTGCTTTGCACTTGAATTGCAGATGGTAAGGTATTTCTCATTTATACAATGCCTTTCAAAATGCCTTCTTCATGCAGTTGTTACCAGTAAGTGTAAGGAATGTGCTTGTGCGTCAGTTACACTGTATTGCTTCATAACAAAGCACCAAAAGCTAAACAACTTAAGGTTATGATGCAAGGGAATGGGGTGCTGGCACAATGGTGCTCCTGAGGTCATTCAGACAAATGTTGCTATTAGCTAGGCAGGGCTAGAAGGGCCAGGAAAGCTTCACTGACTATCTGGTGCTTGATTTGGGCAGCACACAGGCTCAGCACACAGGCTCAGAACAGACCTCAGGTATAGAGACTAGCTTCATGGGAGGCAATGATAGCTCAGTTCTTCTAAAGATTGGGCACAGAAGCCCTAGAACATTAAGGTCACTAAATTGTACTGTTCACATCACAAAGACAGCAAGATTCAAGGGTATGGTAACTAGACTCTACCTAGATAGGATGAACAGCACATCTGCACACAGTTGAAGGCCTTGGCAGCTGCCTTTTTTGAAGACCAGGTACCATGGAAGCTCCTCAATTTGTCTAAAAATTATAATCACTTGGGGATCTTCTCAGACCAACAACAGACTAAGCCACACTCCAAGTCAATTAATTCACAGTCTGTGGGAGTGGATCTCAGTGGGTCTTTAAAACTCTTCAGGTGATTCCAATATTTAGACAACTTTAGGAATCATTTTTCTGCCATTGATTGTAAATAAAAAGATTTAGAAAAGCTGAAGGCTCTAACGTGTGTGTGGTTACATGTCATTTCACATCATGCTCAGTGGCTTGTTTTGAAGCATAATCTGAGTTAAAAATTAAAGCTAGATTCCCAGTACCATAAAAGAAAGAAAAGAGAAAGAAAAGCAGCAGCAACAGCACCAAGTGAAATACCAATTCTTAAAGCACAATAAAACTACCGTAAGTTCACCCAGTATGCCTTATAGAGTGACCAAGTCTCTAGATTGTCCAAGGCTGAGTGATTTCTTGTAAATAAGACTTTCAATGATAAAATTATGACAGTTTGGTTCAAATTTGGGCCGCTGATTATCATAGTATTGCTCTATCTCTCTCTGCTAGACCATCTATGTTTTGGTGAGTTTTGCTTCTGAAAAGCATTTCCATCATCACTACTGAGTTCCTCAAAGTGAATGGCCTAGGCTGGTGCTGCATGAAGTATGCAGTCCATACTCTTCAGCATCAGCATCTTTGATGAGCGTGTTGCAGTGTGGAAATGTGGAAGTTCTTCCCTGGACATTGAGTCTGAATTCCCGGGAACAAGGCCCATGAATGTGTGTTTTGAAAAGCAAGACTGGAAGCATGTCTGCTATGCTTTTGTCTTCATCTGTCTCCACCCTCCCTCATCAGGGAAAAATGTCAGATTTCTACTTTGTAATACAGGAATCAAAGGCATAGTAAGAAGAGTCAATCAATGCTAATTTTGGCCAGACATACCTTAAAAAGCACAGCCAGCAGCTTCAGATGGATACACGATAATCATCATTTGAGACTGAATTTTGCCAGTCATTTATTTCAGCGGCTGTAGGAAATTTTTCACATCCACACCGGGGGCTGAAGTGTGGGGTGAAGGATGGGCTGAGCACAGATGTCTGCAGAAGGGAAGCTCTGTCTCTTGTAGCACACATCAAAATGATCAAGGCTAGTTACAGAGTAACTTTTTCTCTGATCTGGAAGGAAAAACATCTCCCCCTTAAAGTCAAGCAGAAAATCAAGCCTTATCTTTGATTCAGTGGTTGGTTTTCAGTGTGAGTTTATAGTAAAAAAAAATCATTTGGGTTTTAGTATTTTAAAATTATGCTCTTTATAACTAGCTTAGACTGAAGTTTACCAAAGAGCAATGAAGAATGCTGATAAGCCAAGTAATATTCTAAAACACTGCCTTAAAAGAAAGATGGTTTACTTACCCTTTTATATTTAGTGGACTTTAATAACTCCTTGTGAATCTTATCTATATGTGAAAGGATAAACTACAATGCAACACACTTTTGGGGTACAAAGCTTCATGAACTGAAAGTAAAAGTATTTCTTAAAACACACACCATATAAATCAGAATTTTGCTAATTCACATGAGTCTTCCTGCATACTTAGCAATTTTTTTTACTAGAGTTTCTTCATCAGTTAACATACAGTTTTATCCCTAGTACACTGAAGCAAACGGAAATTAAAAAGCCCTTCTCAAAACTCACCTTTGATAAATTATGGCTCCTAACTCTCGCATGTTTCACAAATTGTATATTTAAACTTTTTTTAAAAAAGGCTAGTTAATCAATTTCCTCCCTTACAGAAGAGAATGTAATCAAAGTTACTGCAGCGGAGGTTCAAGCTCTGTATAAGGAGGCTGCTGGCCAAACACCTCAAGCGCGATAGGCAAGGTCACCCTCTTGCTGCACTGCAGGTCTGGTTGGAAGGAGTGAAGCTGCCCCCGCCTCAACAGTCTGTGAGGAACAAAATACTTATTATCCTATCTTCCACAGAGACAAAACTGCAGAAGTGGATGTGAAATGCACATACTGTACTGAGCAACAAACTCATTGCCTGCGTAAGACTCACATGACAAGTCTGTGAGTTTTAATTTCCTTGAACACATTTTAAGGAAAAAGTAAATCTATATTCCTTATGCAAGCAACCAAAAAGATTTTAATCAGCGATACATTCTTCAGTAGAAGACTTCTAAGTATTGCATAAATACTATAGAAGTTAAAACATCTCAGAAAGTGCAATATGTCATTGCATATTTAAGGAGGCAAAGTGAGTCCTATCTCTTTTCTAGTCAGGGGAAATACATATCCAACTAATTAGACAAATTGAGCAAACTGAGATTCTTCTGCCAGGTCCTCTGTTTACCAGTCGCACAGGCATCAGAGCTACTGTGGTCCTTACCTAGGTTTCGCCATGTCAATACCAAGGTGGAATCTCAGAGATTGCAGTGGTTGCACCTGGATAGAATTGGCTGTCCGTATCAGTCCTTGAGTAAAGGTCCCCATGAGGAGCTACACTTAGCCATCATATCTAAGGGTTAAAATAAGAATTCAAGACCAAATCCCACCCCCAAGGATGGCAATCCAGACAGACCCCTGGCTGGGAGCAATGTGCAAGTCATGTATCAGTAAAATTCATCCGGTAAAGTCTTGCACAGGGTATGTTTGATCAATGGAGTGAGTTTTCATAAAATGGGAGTATTAGTCTCTACTGTCTCATGATAGTGTGAAAAATCAAATGAAATACTCCAAAGTGAACACAATTTGTAAAATATACATGTAAATACAAGAGATCAGTACATACTACTATTTCACACCATTCTCCCCAGCAGGTTAGGGTAGACCCAGATATTCAGAGGCTGGGGCCTGACTCACAACACTCTCTTGAATATCTATACTGAGACTGTCAATTTTTCTGCCCTTAACTGGACTGCGATTTCCTTGAAAGCAGGGACTGTGCCTTAGTCATTGCCACATCTCCATTTCCATAGTGAGACATTCAATCACTGTTTATGGAATGTTGAATAAATACATTCTGAATCCTTGCTATTATTCAGGCTCCCAGCTGGCTGTGAGTTATGCGCAGTGGAATACTGTGGCATAATGTGAGAAACTGAATAGCAAATGCCCATGCACCCAGGAATAAGATTCCCATCTGCCAAAAATCTGTCCACAACCCCACTGTCCGAACACTGGCTACACTAGACAAGGCGGACAACCTCTGAGAATTAGAAGCATTCCTTGAAGCTGGTCAAAAAAGGAGGCACTGACAATTAAACATGTTGGAAAAGAGTAGCAGCTAAACCTCTCTGTGTCCTTACATGGCAGGTACCACATTACAAGCATCACATTCTTACCATATTTAAACCTCAGAACTACACACTACAGGAGGTTTGGTTATCATCCATATTTTACAGATGCAGAAATTGAGGGTTGAGAGACTGACATAACCAGGCAGAGTGTGGCAGAGCCAGAATACAGCTACAGATCTATTGTATATCACAGCCCATACTCTTAAGAAATACCACACCCGGCTTCCTTTATCTTTAGTGAGAATGGGATGGCATCTTGATCATCTCAAAGCCAAGCAGAAAAGAGAAATTCTCCTTCCTCTCCTTCTTTGCGTCATTCCTGCCCATACACCTCATGTCAGGCACTGTACCAGGCGTTAGAGATACATCAGTAAATGAGGGACCAGGAGTATACATGTGAGGACAAGAGACAAGGCTATGTGAAATGCAATGAGAAAGTTTGCCGGAGAATGAGATGTCACCAAGGTGACCACATGTGGTGAGATGGGAGAACAGCAGGAGACCGGAGTGTAGCAAGGTAAGGCCAGCCCTTCACTCCTAGCACCAGGAGAGTATTGTGGCCACACTGCAAATCTGCATGCAAGCCAGATACTTCGCACCAGGCACAACAGAGTGACAGCATAGGGTATCTCATATAACAAAGCCTTAGAGGTCACTTCCTAAATGAGAGGTCACTCTGCCTGAGCAGATGCAGAAGATGGTGGGAACACTGTGTCAGTCCCCTACCCTGCCCCAGGTTCACTGGAATCTGTCAAAATGTCAGCTATATACTGCCCTCTAAACTACACCTCAAACTCTGTTAGAACCAATTGCCTTGCTTCCTTCTGTTTCCTCCTCAGGACAGTCTCCTCTTGCTGATTATACTCTTTTTCCAGCTCACTGCACCCTTCTCCTCTTTGCTTAACCTTCAGGGTCCCTGCGGCTACCCCATGTCTTCTTTATCTAGTCCCTGCTGTTCTAAATGGCTCTGAGTATATGTGACACCACCTCCAGGACCGCTGGCCACATCCTCCTTCGGGGTTAGATCCACCACTAGGCTTGCTTTAGTCTCACAAAGAATTAAAGCTGACATAACTTCAGACAACAGCAGGGTCTGAAACCTATGGCATTTCCCCCTCTTCATGTATACATCCTCTGTCTTCTGCCCAGCAAATACTTACTGATGACCCATTCTCCTTTACATTTGCGAAGGATAAAAATGACAATAAAATTCTCAGCCTAAAGGGTTTTATAACCTGACAATGTCAACCAAGTGCAAGAATTTAAACTATAGCTCTCTATACTTACAATTGCCACAATCATTTCTGTCCCTACAATCTTTCTGAAGCTTCAGGCTCATATCTGACTCCCTACCTGGCATTTGTTCTTACATTTTAAAATTAGTACGCCCAAGATAGGATTTTCTTCCCTGGATGTGAAACACTACCCCCACCAATACCACCTGGCTTTCCTCTTCTCCATATGCAGTGTCAGTAGCCCTGCAGTCAAACAAAATGATCCAGGAGTTATCTTGGATTCTTTTGCTCTTACTAACCCTTACATCAAATCATCAAGAAGTCTTATCATCTCACCTTCAGATTACATCCTGAATCCATCTGTCGCTGTTTAAGTTCATTTTCAGTACCCTGTTCCAACAAGAAGCTACTGCTGGCCCATGCAATCTGCAATGTACCCTTCCTCTGGCCGTTTACAGCCCTCCACAGGAAGAGCATGGGCTGGATTTTAGAGATGTGACCCTCAGGCTGGGTACTATGGTAGATAAATAACCTGCCAAACCACAGTTGCAGTCTTGTCAGCATCCTGTACCCCTAGTATTGCACCCCCCTCCTTCTCTTGTCCATTCTCCATGCGGCATCCACATCATCCTTTAAGATTTTAAGCCCAGTTATACCACTTCCCTGCTTAAAACCCTTTGGTTCTTCTCCTTGTTCGAGGCCTCACAGAATGTTTCCAGCTGATCTCCTTGATCTGTTAGTCCCCACCTATGCTCATCTTTAAAAACATCCAGCCTCTTTGCCCCCACAGAAATGTCTACCTCTGCTCATTCCTACCTTCCACCTCAGACCACACTCCACAGAACGAAGTTTATCATAGTATTTGCTTCTCATCATAAGCCTATCATGGCCTGTCATACTTTATCACGCAAAATCAAAAGTAACAACGCACAGCTGGCCCTACGAGCCAAGCCTCAACTCAGACCTTGCCAGTGACTTACTTCTAACTAACCATATATTCCCTGGCTCTCCCAATTAAGCAAACCACAATCACAAATCTAATCATTCTCTTGTTTTCTTACTCCTATAGTGATACTGCATATCTATCTACACCTATATCTACTTTCTTAAAGGATTGAGTTTTTCCAGATTATTTTAATATAATAAAAACTACCATGCTAAATGATGTAGTCATTTAGACTTAACTTTTCCCTTCATAGCATATTGCTGCTAAGAACTACTTACATTGTTAATTAGCCCATTTATTTTGACTGCTGTATAATGTTCCTGTTTGTGTTAAAACTGCACAGATACTGCAGTTCCAGGTTTTTATTATTAGGAATAAGAATGTTGTGCATATTTGTCTCCTGCTGACAGTGTGTGAGAGCTTCTCAAAGTAAAGCATAGAAGATAAATAGTTGAGTCACAGGTGCACAGGTCAGATTAGACACAAGGCTCAACTGTTGTGAAGTCATTGTGCTGATTCATACGCCCAGCACCAATGTCTGCAGACCCTTTGGCTCCACATGCTCTGCAACAACTTGATACTGTGGAACTTTTTCATTTCAGGCCAAGCTGATGCATGTAAAAGGCTATTTCAGCGTAGCCTTGATTTGCATATCCATCATTCTTGGAGGTCATTACCATCACTTACTACATTCATCTGTATTTCATAGCTTTTCAACATTTCAGTCTGAATGTCTTACTAGAAAGAGAACTTTTCTTCCACTCTTCGTGAAAAGAGCCCTCCTCTTTTACATCACTCTATTTCTTTTACTGCCTGGTATCTATCACTGCCTAAAATCAAATAGATTGTTTATTGGTAGGCTATCTGTTTCCTGCAAGTAGAATGCAAGAATGTTCGCTGCTTTGTTTGCTGTTGCACTTTTAATTCTGTAACAGTGCCTAAGATGGAGTGGATGAATGCAGAGGTATGCCCTGACTCAGAGCTACGTTCTAGACTCAGATGCTCTGAATTTCTCAGTTCCCTGTTTACTATAATCATAAACAAATTACTTAAATCATCTTTTCCTGAGTTACCTTACTTGTAAAAAAAGAGAGTTCTCACTTCATAGGGATGCATAAAAGGCTTAGTATTTGAGTTAACGTTTGTAACATTCTTACAATAATACCTAACAAGTGCACAACAAATGTCAGTTATTACTATGAAGATGTGATTTGTTTTTTCATTACTGTTCAATGGCCCCAAACCAGCTTGGACCTAGCAAGCTCCCTCCTTCCCTTCAAGTCTGCATTCTCCTGATCTTGCAGATACTTAGCCCTGTAACCAAGAAAAAGAAGTAAAGAGGATTCAGGAGGGAAGTTTCCGGGGCAATTTATTTTCAAGAAGGTCTGGTCACCCCAAATCTAAAGAAGCTGAGCACCAGCATAGTAGATGCTCCCCAATCCTTGGTGAATAAATGATACACAAACCACCCAGGCCTTCTATAACCCCAACACTGCATTACACAGGACCCCGAACACTTTCCCCTCTTTTATCTTCCTCATATTTTCAACAGGAGGAAAGGGATCTTCCTCATATTTTCAACAAGAGGAAAGGGAAGTTAGAAATGGAGATGGCAGAGACATAAAAGAGCCAATGAAAAAGGTGTAGAGAAATAAGGCACAGGAGAAAAGAGGGAAGAAAGAGATGGATAGGAAACTCTAGGTCATGCAAGTTGACCTCTAGGGCAGCACATTCACATGCTTAATATAAGAGGGTAAAGCCTCCCACCCACCCACCCAGGAGATTTTTCTTTTTAAGGAGTGAGTGAAGGCTCAGGCAAGAAAGAGCAGAAAGACTGCAGGGCACCAGAGGCCTGATGAGAGGGAGCTAAGGCGTGGAAGCCCAAACCAAACTTGAACATCTAGCCTGGGGGACCATTTGAACATCTAGCCTAAGGGAGGTTGGTCTCCAGGAGATCTGTAGCCACAGGGAAGTCACCTCAGTCGCCTGCCCGCTTACCTTGCTCTGCAACCTGGAACCCCGCTCCATTGGAAGCATTTCTCGCCCCAAAGTGATAAACGCGGCCTTGGTTAACTGCGCCAAGGGGCAAAGCCCAAGTGCGATTCCACCGAGAATTCTGGCAGATTCACTGATAGAAATTGTTTCCATTTGAGAAGGATCAGGAGTCCTTGCCAGGACCAGCTGTCTCTCGGGTGTCACATTCCGGGACGGGTGGCGACCTACAGCGCGCCATCCCCTCCTCCCCCGCCGGGGAGCCCCGGGGTGCGGGCGCCGGGCGGGGCCGAGCGGGGTCGGGCAGGGCCCCCGCTGCCCACTCGTGGCTGGTCGGAGTCCGCCTTCGGGGAACCCCGGTCCTACCTGCCCGTTCCCGCTTCAGTACCGCCCGAGCTAAAAACGGAACCGCGTCTCAGGAATCCCTGCCGGGACTGGGGACTCCCTCCTTCCCGGGTTCCTGGCTGCAGGAACGAGCCAGGTTGGCGGGGGCCCCGAAAGCTCTGGGTATTGCCGACCTTGAGGCTGGGGAGGGCTGTGCCTGCGCCAGAATAAAACACGCGCGCGCGCACACCCGAACACACACACACACACACACACACACACACACACACACACACGCCGTTTCCACTTGGCAGTTTCCTCCCCGTGCAAGGACTCGTCCTCAACAGCACAGTGCAGAGGCGAGAGAACCCTGCGCAGAAAAACCAAAAGTCAATGCTCTCAGCCCCAAATTTGGGGATGTTTAATTTAAAGGTTTGGGTTTAAGCCTCTCGAGACAGATACAGAGCAAAATACCACCCTAATCATCAAACACCATCTGTGCGCGTGTGCGTGGGTGTGTGTGTGTTAAGGTCGAATTTCAGGCGTGCTAACCCGAGCTTCGAGGAAATGGAGAGGGAAGCACAGACCGAGCTGCTTCCAAGCCCGGCTGGAGAAGCCTCTGGGTTTCCTCTCCTGCAGCGCAAGGGTTAAGGCGCCCGCCCGCCCCGCGGCTTCCCCGGCCCCGCCAGCGCCTCGGCGGGGGAGGGGAGCAGCGGCGGCGGGGGAGGGGCGAGGGCGGGCCGCGGGGGAGAGCCCGGAATCCCCGCCCGCTCCGCGCAGCGCCAGTCTGCAGCCCCGCTCTATTTTTAGCTGCGCCTCCAGCTGCGGCCGGGAACGCGTTAGTCACGCACAGCTTTTGGGGCTCCACAGCTTTCCAGAGACGGGATTTTCATAAATTCTGTGAATGGCAGGAAAGTCTCCAGCCTTCTGGGTTTAGATTGCCCCGGTTCAGTCTGCTTTTGATATATAGCGTTACCAGGACCCACACGCACACGCACACGCACACACACGCTCTCACTGGGAGCCAAGGGGACTTGTGAGGCAAGAGGTGAATGCAGGCTGGGGAACATCCAGGGGTTGCGGATGGAGGAGGGAGGAGGGAGGAAAAAATAGGAGAAGAGAGAGAGAAAGAATTTTCCGTGGTCCTGTTTCCTGCAGGCTTATTTTCTGCAACACTCAACCTGTCTGCGGTTTTGCCTGTCAATCACGAGGCCAAAAATAGATATGAAGCAAATTTCAGAGCAATGAAAGGTCGCATCTTCTACCGTCTGCCTGCCTGCTTACCACAGGTCTCAGGGCAGTCTGCACAGCTGGCCAGTCAGACCTCACACCGCCCTCCCTCCCTCCGCTCGGAGTCCCCACAGACAATGGTCTAGTCTTGGCGCCTCGCAGGAGTTCCCCAGCCCCAGGGGATCCTGATGCGGGTGTGTGTGTGTGTGTGTGTGTGTGTGTGTGTGTGTGTGTGTGTGTGTTATCTGCTGCCTGGAGCCCTGTATACAGCATAGCATGGAGCACACTGTACCAGTCTAGAAGGTTTTAAACTGGCCCTTTGCTCTAATGTCCTTCTGTGCAGTAACACCTTACTGGACCAGTATTGAGCCCCCACCCCCAGCCCCGTGCTGGAACTGAGGGCATTTGCACTTTGAAACACAGCTGAGATGCTGCTTGCTGCCAAGTGGGTGTGAGAGGAAGGCGAGAGACATCCAAAAGGGCCCCCTAGAGTCTGCAGCAGTGCCCCTGAACCACCCACCTAGGCCCCTCTTTCCCGGGCCCCTACCTCGCACTCTCTAGAGGTTTTTTTTGGGGGGGGGGCAAAGAGTGGGGAGCAGGCCTTAATGCAGTAAGAGGTTACTCTTTATTAAACAGTATCTGATCAGAATAATCCTAGAATGCACCTCCTAGTCAATTTGACTTTCTAGTTGTCTATGGGCCAGGCAGAAGCACCTTTGGCTCCTCTTCTTTGGCAGCATTCTCCTCTTGTATTCATTTCCCTGCCCCAGTGCAGAGAGTCCTGAACACCATTTCTAGGACAAGGTGGCCTCTGCAAGTGCAGAGGAGAGGCAAGAGAAAGGCCCTGCAGTTGGTCACCCCCTTTGTTTGATCTCAGTAAGTGTATTATTCACGCTGCAGTTCCCGGTCTGGCCAGTGTGAATAATAGTAATTATAGGTACCTCACAGAGTTCTGTGAAACTAAATGTGGATGTGAACATCTACATGACTTGCTTAGACTAGTGCCTGACCTGTGATAAAATTCAACAAATATTAAACATTATTGCTGCACAAATATGCGCTGAAGTTAATTTGTATGAATTTGTTCAAAGTGCATTTAAATAAAATGTTTTATCCATGTAAATTCATACTATAAATCAATTTCCTTTTCACTGCACTGAAGCAGATCCCCAAGTCGTTCTCTTCTCTATATAAGGAAGGCCCCAGTCTTTACCCTGCATGCTCTTCTTCCAGGGAAAGAAAGCAACTCCTCAAAAGCCAATTTAACAATCCTGTTTAATGTCAGTCCATACAGAAACCTGGTAAAGAATCTTCCACTAACAGTGTTTCATGATTACCTGAAGGTAACAAACACATTGATACATGAAACGTTCTTTAATCATAAAAACATGAAGTTTTCCAAGGAACAAAGAAAGGGGAGTAGTTTTATTTAGTTTAGTTTAGTGTACTCAAAGCTCAGTACAGGTTTTGTAGTAGCTTATTTCCCCCCTTGAAAAAACTCTAGATGACAAGAACTGGAACCTGTGAGAGCTCTGGCAGAGAGAGCTAGTTATCCCAACATTAATTCCTCCCACCATACAAGACAATCTCCGATTTTTAGCCTCTTCTCTGGTCTGTTTCCCAGCTGCCATGGTATTCAGTCTTGCTTCAGGTCCACAGCAATGAAACTTGCTGACTAAGGACTGAAACTTCTGAAACCACATTCTAAAATGAATTTTTCCTCTTTTAAGTCATTTTTCTCATGTATTTTGTCACAGCATGGAAAATTAACATACTAACTAAACTGGAAGTTCAGAGTAGAGTCAAGGGTTGCAGGTCACAAACCCTAACACAGACCTGCTGGCTCACCTTGCTGGGAGGGAAGAGCAACTTGCCATTAGTAGCTCCTGAAATCCTTCCTTCTGCTTTTCCAATCCTAGCTGAGATATGTATGCTAACTCCACGACAAAGGGCATCGTCACAACGCAGAAACACTGGGGAGTGAGCTGCAAGGAGCCATGTCTTGAATGCAGAGCTGGTGGGGCTGGTGGTTCACTGCAGAGCAGGAGAGTCATTGTCTTTTCTAAGTCACTGCTGGTTGCTGCTCAGAAAAGGTTGTACCTAACCCTTTCTGACTGATGTAAGTATTATGCTGCACACATGAAAACCTGTCATAAATAAACATTGATTCGAAGAATCAAGAAAAAGAACATTTTGCATTAGTGCAGGGGAAAAAGTCACTGAAGTATTTTCTTTCACTTAATATTCAAAAGAAATCTATTATAGGCAATCATGTGTTTGTCAAAGATGACCACTCTGAAACCTTATGCCACTTTCTGTTGATATGGGAGGTCACAACTGTCACACTTATAAAATGAGAAGCTTGGATTAGCTGGCTCCCAGTTCACTTACAATTCTGGTGTGTATTTATGGTGCATTTAGGGTGCACCAGACAAAAGCAAAAGTCCCGCTAGAGAAACCTTCCAACCAGAAAAAAATGTCTCAGAAGAGGAAAAGATGTAGCTCTTCTCAGAGCAGCAAAAAAAAGACTGACAGCCACTGAGACTAATGGCCACTATATTTTAGCCCTCGATAAACTGTACTATTCAAAAAATCTGTTGGCCTTGATCTTAATTCTATGATTTAATGAGAACTTGAAGTTATCCTTTCTGTGGAAAGTTGATTATATAAAATGGGTGGGAAGAACAAACTAAATTTTGATGATCAGATTAGTGGTCTGTGGTAGATACTAACAATATGCAATAGTATTTTGTCCTCTTTTACACTTTTCCATTATGTAAATATTAAGAAATGTGAGCAGAAATGATATATGTCACTTTGAGGCTGACACATTTAATTCTACTGCAAGAATTCTAACTTCTTTTTTGGACTGTGTTTTAAATTTTGGGGGCTATTTTTTTGAGTTCTTTATACATTTCTAGATCTTAGTCATGAGTCTGAGAAACAGCTGGTAAGATTTTTTCCCCTACTCTGTGGGTTTTCTCTTCACTCTGTTGGTGATTTATTTTGCTATGCAAAAGCTTTTTAATAAGACAAGATCCCAGTTGTTGATTCTTTGTGATATTTTCCACACAGCTGGGGTTTTGTTCACAGCCTTCACCTATACCTGTATCCTCAGGAGTCTACCTACCCTGTCTTCTAGAAAATTTAATGTTTCTATTTTAATATTTACATCTTTGATCTGTTTTGATTTTAGTTTAGTGTATCATGAGAGAGATGGTTCTAATTTTAATCTTTGGCATGCGGAAAGCCAGTTTTTCCGGCACCATTTATTAAAGAAGCTTTCTTCCAGTGGAGGTGTTTGGCTCCTGGTTGAACATAAGGTGACTGAATGAAATGAATACATGTTTCTTAGATGAATACAAACAGTGAATAAATATCTGAAAAACTGTTCAACATCACTACTCATTCAAGTGATGTAAATTAAAAAAACACTGAGATTTTGTCTTACTCCAGAAAGAATGGTTATTGTCAAGAAATAAAACAATAGCAAATGCTGGCTGGGTATGGGGGGAAAGTAACCCTTTTTCACTGTTGGTGACAGTGTACACAAGTGCAACCACTGTGGAAATCGGTGTGGAGTTTCCTCAAAGTTCCACTTGACCCAGGTTTTTCCCTTTTTAGTATCTTCCTGAAAGAATTAGAAAGCATCATATCACCGTGAAACATGCACATCTACTTTTATAGCAGCACCATTTGTAATAGCTAAATCTTGGAACCAGCCTAAATACTCATCGACCGATGATTGAATAAAGAAGATGTGAGATTCTTTAAAATATATATTGAGTACCACTGAGCTACAAAGAAGGATAAACTTGAAACATTTCTAGGTAAATGAATGCACCTTGAGATCATACTCATGTGAAATAAATCAGACACTGATTAAAATATCACATTGTTTCTCTGGTGTGAGAAACCAAAAGTGTGAATAAGGACCACAGTGCATAATAGATATTGTGAAATAGGAAGAAAATGGGTAGGGGCACTAAAGAAGGGGTCAGAAGAAGGTAGGAAGAGAAAAGAAAAAAAGAATGAAAAACAAAATCAAAGCTTTCAAAGTAATGAGGAGCAGAAGGGTTGAAGCAAAAGAAGAGTGGGGAAAAGACGAAGAAACATTATCACATCCAGGTACAGATTCCCTATGATGAAAGTGATCATTGTATATATCTAAAATGTACCAATAAACTTAATTAATTAAACAAACAAAAGAATTCCAATTTCTTTTCTTCTACTGAGTTGGACCTCCAATAAGCAAACCCCAATTGAAATGATAATTATCATAAGATGGTTTTGCCTCTATCAGACTGTGATAAACACATGCATATGGCCTGAAAATTTTAAAGTGTAAGAAATGCTACTTGTTGTTTTAAGTCACTAAGTATTGTCCTTTGTGTTGTTGCTATTAACTCATTGTATCATTGTTTATCTTGACTAATGCATCCCTGTTTCAGTGATTTTGCAGAATGTGAGGTTATTTATAGGCACTGATACCAAACCATAGATGACACAGTGTGTGTCTTTGGATGCACAGTTAATACTGTATATCAGGTGGACAGTTAGTTATTTGAAAAGTAATCTCTTTTTCCTTCACAGACTACAAATAATTCAGAGGGTAGAAATTTTCTTATTTACTGTTCTCATTGCTGAAGCAAAATACCTGATAACCAAAAGTTAAAGGGGGAAAGGTTTATTTAGCTCACAGTTTGTAGAGGTTTCAGTCCATAATAAGCTGGCTCTGTGTATATCACATGTAGGTTAACCCACGTGTAGCACTCACACTCTTCATCCCGACATTGGACCATGAATCCACCACAAGCTCTAGGTTTAGTCACCTCTAAAAATCCTAACCCTCCCCTCATTGCTGCATGTAGCTTTGGGGGAACATCTAAACACAAACTATAACATTCTGCCCCTGGCCTCCCAAAGACTCATGCATATCCCTTTATGCAAAAGGCAATTAGTCCATCTCCAAGAGTTGCCAAAGTCATAAGAGTTTCAGCATTGCTGAAAAGTCCAAGTCCCAAGTCCCCTCTGAGATTTAAAGCAAATGTTTAGCTGAGAGTCCCTGTTCAAAATAAAAGAAAGTTAAACACTTACAATATTTAATGGTACAAGAGAGACATTTCCATTCCAAAAGTTACAGATGGGGGATACAAAGGAATGGAACCGAAAAAGGTCCAAAATCCTGCAGAGCAGACATTAAGTCCTATAGTTCCATGTGCAATTAGTGGCAAGATGTGAACTCCAAATGGCTGGGTTGGCTCCACCCCCAAGTGACTTCCTGTGGTTGTAACTCCTATGGCTCTTCTTTTGGGCCCACTATGCTTCCTCCTTCCAGGTTTCCTCAGATGATCCATGTTCCTGGCTTCTCCAAAATTATGGGGTTTCCATTGCACCTTTGGCTTCAGATTCACAGCATCACACACTGGCCTTTCAAAGACACACTGCCTGGTCACCCAGGCCTTCTGAAATCCACATGGAAGCCTTCTTGACCCCACAACTCTTGTATTCTGCATGAATCTAAAACAAGCACCATGTGGTTGACAGTCAGCAGCAGCAGTAAACAGACTTTTCTCTCCCTTGGCCATAGGGGTCAAGTGCCTGGATTGCTGAGCATTCTGAATCCAATTCTGAGGATTCTGGGCTACAGTCATTCTGGAACATGGTGCGCTGAAGCTTTTTCTTAAGGCAAAGCCTTTCACTCTTGCAATTTTGAGACGGCCAAGGGTAGGATCCTCCGCTTTTGTGTGATGTCCTTATAGGCCATTTTTTATATTGTCTTGTTCCTTCTCATGAATGAAGATCTCCTCTTTTCACTCTGCAGTCTACCGGAACTTACTGGAACTTCCTTTCTGGTTAAACCCACAACACTTCAAATCACTCTGCTGGTCTTTTTCCTCTTGATTCTCAATGTAAATCTGGGTAAAACCCCCAATAGTAGCCATGCCACCACTTAATATTTGACTGTCTTAAAATTTCTTCTGCTAGATTAACTCATCTTCCTTAATCTTAATGTCAGGCAAACTCTCTGGACATAAGTAAAATGCAAACAAATTTTCTCCCAAGCCATAACACATATCATCTGGAGTCCAAATATCAGTGCAGTCCCTCTTTCAGGCAGAAACCTCTAGAACCTGGTGTTTGCATCAGGATGTCTATTAGCTGTCTGGTCTTCAGAGCTCTGGCCCATGTCTCCCATTACAGTAAAGTCTAAGGTGTTCCAGCTCTGCTTCTTTAGGCAGCATCTATAAATCATTCCAAACTTCCCACAAGCCAGTGTCTCACACAAGTCTGTATCAAGGATCTGCACTAGGAATACCCAGAGATCAGTAGTGGAAACTAGAAAGTCTGCACCACCATGGAGAAGGATCTGTGCCAGCAGGCTGAGGGATCTGCACTGAAGCCAGGAAGTGATACTTAAGGTAAGGACCAGAGCTCTCTGGAAGAGAATCACAGCCATCCTTGGCAACAGTGAAGAGCCAAGCTCCTCCAGTGAGAGCAGCTGAGAGCAGCATAGTAAGAAAACCAGCACAACAAGCAATAGCATGCAGTCTTTCTCTCTAATTCTCCTTTTATGCCTTGGTAGCACTTTCCTCAGGTGGGACTTCTGCATCCAGAACCATGCTGACTCAGTTAAACTGTGTGTTCTAAGTTGACTATTAGTTAATCCACCACAGGAATTGTCTATCTTTTTTAGTAATATAGTAATACAGTATCTGATACAATACCTGGGATAAGGTAGGATCTCATTATTTGTTTTAAATATAAATTAGTGCATGACTAAGCATACCAGATCAGTGCCATTTCATAATATAATAACTTTCTGTTCCTATAGTCCTATAAATAATAATTAGAGATTACTGCTACCATGCAGATCAAAAATCATCCATACCTTAAAAAGAGAAAATATTCATGATGCCAATAGTTTTCACTTCAGATATTTGGTTAATATTGAAAACTTCTCAAAGTTTACAAAAGGAGAAATAAAATGAAAATTTTCACACCTGTTATGGTGTAGATCTAGAATGTCCCTCGCAAAGGCTTAAGTGTTCAAAGGAAGGATATTTGGAAGACGATTGGATCATGGAGGTGTTAATTTCATCAGTAAATTAATCCACTAAAGATTTCCAAGCTGAATATGTAGTTAGGTGATGGGTCCTGTCAGAAGACTTTGGTCATTGGAAGTATGATTTGAAAGTGTCCCCAGTTTCTCTCTTCATTCTGATTCCTGGATGCCATAGGATGAGCAGTTGTCTTCCATCCAGGGCCTTTCACCAACCAATTTCTGCTCTGGAGCTGGCCTAATGTGGGCTGAAAATGTACACCAAAAAAATCCCCTCCTCCTTTAAACTGTGGGTATTGAATGTTGTGCCAAGCCATGGAAAAGTAACTAAGACAACCCCTTATCAAAAGAACAACTACTCTCCACTGGTAGTGCATAACATGCAGCACAGAGCTAATGATATGTGCAAAAGTCAAATGCTAACTCAAAAATTATACTTTGTAGAATATGTATTAGGGTTGTATTAAAATTCACATGTGGTGTACTAACACATGAAATATTACTAACTCATAATTTAATGACTGTTTTATCTAAATGTAGACTTTGCAAATTGATTATAACAGTGAGATGGTACACATTTAATTTATACTTAGGAATTTGATTTGACAAGGTTACATTTTTTAGCTGTTGGTCACCATGTATTTTAATAATTGAATTTATATGTTGGACTTATTCCTATTTCTATTATGCTATAACATCATAGCAACCCAATCTGATGTTGAATCTCCTTTTTATAAAAATAACCATTTACATGAAAGTTTAAGAATATTGTTATGTTTTTTATGTGTTTAATAAAAATATTTATTCTATTTTTCCTTCTTTTTAAAGCTGTAACTAAAGAAATAAGAAACACTGGGATTTAAAATTAAGTTGGGTAATATTTCTCTAACATATATAAGTAAATATCTGGTTATAGAAAAATTGTGATCTAATAACAGAATTTATTCTAAGTATCTGAATCTAACAATTACTAGCTATATATGCTTATATAACTACATTGTTTTAATTCTACATATAATTTGAAGTTCAAAATTTTGGGCCAATGCCATTAGTTGCTTACCAAGAAATAAAAGCCAGAGACACATGAGATTTTTCTCATATTACCAGGACAAATCAGAGTCAGCAGACATTCTATTAAGCAGCTATAACTGCATTGCAGCCCTTACTGTGTCTAAACCAGAGAAGATTACTGTACCAGAAAGAATCTTAACACTAAGAGAAGTTGGTTTTGAAACAAAAACAATGGATGTCCAAACACGAGGTAGTAAAATATCCCAAAAACAATAAGCAAAAATAGTCATCAAACTAGAATTAAAGTCTGAATACTCATAAAAATCATCTTTCAAGAATGAGGGTGACTAAAGAAACCTGAAAAAGATGTCCTAGAACAAAGATAAATATGATTCCAAGAGGAAGGTCAGAGACATGGGAAACAGGAAAAGTACAATAAAGGTAATGTTTCCATCAGGGATTCCTTGTAGTATTTCCTGAGAAATGTGAACACCTTTCTCAATCTCAAATCCCAAGGAAAATAGTTGAGAAATTGAGACAATAGGAGAAACTCTTATAATTCTTTGAGGCTTAAAGTTTAATGAACATACAGATGTCACTGGCTTAAAGGAACCCACAAGACAGCCAGAAATCAAGATCAGAAGGAACTGAGAGGTGCTGGTAGTAAATAAGAGACAAGTCATCCCCAATGCACTGGTCTTGCTTGTAACTGTTACCATGTTAAAAGGCTGCATTTGTGCCCCTGTCTGAAGCCAGCAATGAGTCATTCTTACAAATAAATTTAATGGGTGTATATGTAATACATAAACTCTATACAAATCTTTTGAGTGGTGTTCTAAAAAATAGTAAGTTTTGTAGCAAAATAAACCCCTAAATTGGTAATGTTGATACATGATTCTAGAACTGCTGTTAACTTTGTGAGAAGATCCAAATGTTACTTTAAAAAACTACCTAATAAGAATGTTTTCTGGCTTTTCCAGTTTGAGTATTTACTGTGTGCTATTATTAGAAGAAATGCAATGAGAAAAGCTGGGGATATTGTTCAGGAATATTATATGGCAGATGGAATATGTGTATAAAATAGTGTTAAATCATAAGGAACTGCCACTGCTTGTGTGTCAGTATGTGTGCAGATGTGTGTATGTGTGTGTGTGTGTACATATTTATGTCAATCGAAATAAAGAAAAATGAGATTAAGAGAGAGAAAGCAAATATATCAAAATGATACAAAGCGCTTAGAGGGTATAACTGCACTACAACTGAAATGATGTTCAAAGGAAAATTTATGCTAATAATTGCTTACATTAGAAAAATGGCTGAAGTGAGAGAATGAAAAACAGGAAAATCTTAAAGTAGAAGAAATGAAATAAGATTATACATAAATAATTTATATGCATAAAGTAGATAGCCTAGTTTGAAAACATCTCTTTCAAGATTCATGAAAGAAATAAAAGGAGGAGATATAAATGAATAACTTTAGAAATGCAAAAGGAGACAGAAACAGAGATGGAGCTCAAATGCAAAAGATAAGAGCTTTTTATAAATAATATTATATCAATACATTTGACAACTTAGACAAAGTACACACGTTCCTAGAAAAATACAAGTTTCAAAATGATTCACGAGGAATTTTAAAACATTAGTTATCATTTGAGAAATTAAATGACTAGTTAATATTCTTTCTGACAAAATAGCTTCAGGTCCAGATAGCTTTTTAGTCATTAGGCTTAATAGAAACAGTAGTATGTGTAATGATAGTAATAAGCTTAAACAACCTCCTTTAAGAAAAAAATAGAAAAAAATATAACCCAACTCACTGTATAAGACAGGTATGACTTTAATAGTAACATGTAGTAAATACTATCAATAGAAAAATTACTGGCTATTTTGATAATACCTATACAAATATTAGAAGCAAAATATTAGTAAACCAAAGTAACAATATAAAAATAAGATGAAGCAATGATATCTGAAAAATGTAAAGATGTTTAATTGTAAAGCTATTTTCAATTTCTATTTTCTAATTAATAAAATTTTTTCATCATATAAAATGTCCTCTCTGTATACGTAGTTTAATTTATTCTATTTGTCACAGTTGAAAATTTTATTTCCATTTTTGAAATTTTATAGATAATCCAATTTCATGATTGATTTCCTGTGATTTTGAACCTGTAATAGTGCATACTCACTCTTCATTTGGTTGATGATTGACTGTATATTGATTAATATAGTCTATAAAATGCCTACTTTTAAAAATTATTAAGCTTTATTTGTGCAAATCTATTGTTTCAAAAACAAGTTCCATGAGCATAAGAAAACAAAGTATGTTCTACTTGGATTAAAACTTCACATTTCTACTGTGCTTTTAGCTCTTTATATAGCTATAAAAATACAAAGTTACACTGATTACATTATATAAATCTACATCTATAATTACTTTCCTATTTACCTAATTCATTAAATTCTAAGATAAATAGATAGATGACAGATATTTGGAGTTTTGTTTGTTTGTTTTGGTTTTTTAAAACACAGTCTCACTATGTAGTTCAGGCTGACTTTGAATTCACTATATTGCCCACACCAGCATTGAAATCATAGAGATTCCCCTGTCTCAGCCTTCCAAGTGCTGGGTTTACAGGCCTGCACCACCATGCCCAGCTATGTAAGCAACATATATTAAGAAGGATCATTTCATTTTCATCTTGATCTATTTATATTTTGAGAAACTTTTATTTTATATGCTAAATGATTTTTAATAATTAAAGTTTGTATTTGTTTTATCTTCTTGGATGATTGTAAATGCTATCCCTAAGTAACATCTCCCTTTTCTCATTAAATTATTTTGCCTTTGAAGGTTTTTTTAATCATGTATGTTCCAATCTTCTTTTAGCCTGTCTTATATACATTTAATTACTATTTAGTTTGGCTCTTTTATTATTTTCTTTGAGATGTGTTTCTTACAATGGTTCTTACCCCAATCTGACAGCCTCCATCTCCAGATAGGACAAGTCAGCAGGAAATTCAGCACTTTCCATTCATTGGCGCAGTCACTATGCAGGACTTATTTCTTCCATCTTACTTGATTTTTTAATTCTTTAATAGTCTGGGTTTCTTTAATAGTTTCTGGGTTTCTTTCTCCTGTCCTGACACGGGTTGTGTTAATGAACTTTCTGTTTATTCCACCTTTCCTCCTCCAAAAGTCTTACTTTCTCTCCCTGCTCTCTAACCACTATCTCCACTAACTATAAAAAGTACATAGGAAAAGACCTTTTATTTTACCACTACTCTTTCATTCAAATGTCGGTTTTTGTTGGGATACTTTTGAATTTAAAATGCCATGCTAATGTATTTTTTATTTTTATATTTCTCTTCATCTTAAAATTTCAGTCATTTTCGTGTACATTTAATCAGCAATAATGAAAGGCTCACTGCTCACCTGGTGTCTTGTTCCCTTATCCTGAGATTTCTGTTTTGACCTGCTGAGCACTTCAGCAGTGTGCCTCCTTCAGAGTTTCCTTAGAGTAGGGCCTGTGGGTATGTAGGGTGCTCTCTGAAAACAAACACGCTGAAAGAATTTTTATTGCTGCATAACACATTATTTCAAATTTGCAATTTAAAATACTTGTCTATTATCTCAGTGTTGTATAATTCAGAAACCCAGACAGGACTGAATGAATTTTCAGCCTAAATTTCTATAAACCTGAAGTCCAGGTGTTGGCTAAAATAGGCTCTTATTCAAAATTTCTGATCAGAATTATCATGCTCATACAGGTTTGTGACAAATTCATTTTCTCATATTTTAGAACTGGGATCATCATTTTCTTTTTGAGTATCAGCTGAGATTCCAAAATGCTATGCATATATATATGCATATATATGTATATAAAATTATATATATATATATAATTTTAGTACATTGTGCCCTCTATCTTTAGAGCCAGCAAAGGTATGGAATCTCTGACTTCTGCTATGAACCAAAGAAAACTCTACATCAATGTCTAACATTATTATTTGACTGAATGACCACAAGAGAGCAATGCTGCAGATTCGTCTGTAGAATTTTGCTTACCACATTATCCTTATGGATCAATGAAGTGCATCAACTAGAAACTGAGTTCTTACATCAGAATTCCTCACTCTCCATGCTTTTATTCCATTGCCTTCCAGTTTCTATTGTTGCCTATGAAATATCCTGAGGTATTTGAGTATTTTTCATATGTAAATAGCATCCTTTTATCCTCCTGTTTGAATCTAAATAGAAGTGATCAATCATGGACCAGGAACACAGATTCAAGCTGTCCTGGAAAACTGCTCCAAAGAAGTGGTAATGGCCTTTATAGACAGGGGTAAAAAGGAATCATCCACAAAAAGTACATTGAATGAACTTATTGGTGAGGCATTACATAGGAAACTTAAGGTAAAAAGGGGAAAATTTGACTGAGATCCCTGAGTGAGATTGTATCTTACTAAATTATTAGCAAGGAAATTGGTCTGTTCTTTGTCAAACTATGGATGTTCTTTGTCAAACATACATACCAGAAAGTTTACCTAATAATCATAAGAACTCCAGCTTGGGTGGAAGTCAGAAGTAATGGCTTGTTTTCTAATGGCTCAGAGCAGCTCCATCGTCACGGGCCTGCCAGTCATTTCATTTCATTTTGTCAACTGTTTCTCAGAGTGACTGTAGCATTTTACATTCCTGTCAAAAGTGTGTGAATGTTTCAAGGGCTCCACATCCTCACTCGGTCAGTTCTGTTCAATTTTTACCACCCCAACAGGTATTTACTGTGGCCTGTCATTGTGGCTTTAATTCTTATTTCCTGGATGACTGGCAATGTTAAACGTATGCTATTTTGTTATTCACATACTGTTTCTTCTTTGATCAAGCACCTGCTCAAATCTTTTGCCCTTTCAAATATTTGTCTGTTCTCCTCAAATTATATTAAGGTAAAATTAACAGAAAAAATTATGTATATTTAAAGTATGATTCAGTCAAGCTACTTAGTGTATCCATAACCTCAATATTTATCATTTTTTGTAGAGAAAAATTTTAAAATCTATCCTTTTAGCAATTTTCAAGTGTTCAATTAATGATAATAATTATTATTATTAACTATAATAATACATCATGTCTCTAGAAATTGTCCATCTTAACTGAAACTCTGGGCAATTTGACCAATATCTTCTTAGCTTCCCTATCCTGTACCTCTTCCCACCACCCTACCTTTGATAATCCCACCATTCTATTCTCTGCTTTCACCAAGTCCTGCCTTTTTATATTTAACCTAGAAGTGAGATCATGTCTTTCTGTGTCTGTGTCTGTTACCATTTCCTACATTTATCAGTATTATTGCATATGACAGGATTTCACCTTAAAGGCAGAAGTGTGTTCCCTTTTTGCATGAGTATGTGCTCATGAGCGTATGACTGCACTTTTCATTATTTATTCATTCATTCACCCATGGAGATGATTTGGCTATCGTGAATAGTACTATAGTACTATAGTATTACAGTGAATATGAGTGAATATGAGAGCACAGATGTCTCTTCCACACGCTGATTTCACTTCCTGTGGAAATGAGAATGCTGGTTCACATAGTAAATCTATTTTTAATTTTTTAAGGAGCCTCCATATAGATTCCCGCAATAGTTGTACTAATTTACATTTCCACTAACAACGTGCAAGCACATCTTACCTAACACTCATCTTTCATCTTTATTTTTAGTGTAGAAGCTTTTTAATTTGACATGGTCCCATTTGTGTACTTTTGCTTTCCATGCCTTACTGTGACCATTATAAAAATTATCTTTTAGTGTTGGTATTACAAGTCTCTTATTTAAAGATTTTAAATTTTTCAAAACATGTCATGAGGAAATGTTTCTTTTACAACATATGGCAATAATGTTTTTTTAAATATTGTGGCAGATGTTGAGTCCATCTTTCTTAATCTATATGGGATAATTTTTGAAGCTCCTGAGAACAATCATTTTGCGGGGCAAGGACTGCAACTTTATGCTTTGAGATTTTTTACTAAACTGATTATTTTGATTGCAAAATGAAAGCATAAAGGTATTTGGAAAAGCCAAATATCCATGTATTGGAAAAATATAGATACTTATGTTGATTTTATTATTAAAACATTTGATATTTGTGAACACCACCATTCTCAACTTGTTGCTCTTATTATATGGATTCAAATATTAGCTCATAGAGAAATTGAGTACTATACTACTATCTATAAATACTCCACCACAAATATAGCCTGAAATATGATCTATCAACATTTGTCTTCCTTTATCTATCATTTCACCAAACCAAGTACACAACCAACCCCAAATTCACTCAAACATTCATCCATTCAACCATCATCTTTCCACCCATCCATTAAGTAGACATTGGACACAACACCATAAAATACATAATGGAGGAAATGTTTAGACAATGCCCTGAATCTCAAGGGAAATCAAATGGAAAAAAATTGAAAGTTATAAATAGAACACTGACCATAGACTGATTCTCAGTCATAATAGGTTATAATCAAAAGAATAACACATCATGAAATATCTAGAAGAAAGAAATAGTATAAGAACAGTATTTTTGCATAAAGTGGATCTCAGCCACATTGCTAAATAAACGAAAGTGTTTTTAGAGGGAGGGAACAAAATAATTTGAGAAAATAGAAATAAAAACCAGGTCACAGGGAGCCTGCCCTCTATAAGTGATATCCCTGAGAACGGTGACCGCACCAGCCTCACAGGTCACAAGGGCACAAAGTATCCCCCAGATTGTGTCTTTATAGTCATCCTTAATTCACAGCAATGGCAAATTACCGAGCAGAGAATTAATGAGGGACTGCTTATAGCTGATTTACTCTTTTGGTTGCTACCAGACTCATCTCCTCTAGTCAGTGTTCATTATGTATTCATAAGCTGGGCTGGCTATCTTTCATTCTTTATTGTATTCAGGGAGAGAAAAAAATCACATAAAACCATTTTCTTGGCTGAATGGGTGAAATAATTTAAAAGCCAATATGTTAGCCTGGCAGCTTGTCTAACAACTATGAGGCTCTCTTCAGAACAATGATGAAAGTAGCTTGCTCTTTATTATATAAATTTTTCATTCACTTCTTAACTGCAGGTGAATGTTTATGTTTATAGGAAATGAGTACTGAAAACCATTTTGCTATTTCAAAAGTCACCTCTCATTAGCTTGTCACACCTTCATCAAGAAAAAAAGGTGCTACACAGCTGCTTTTCTGTCCTGTGAAATTAATTCCCTGAACGTGTATAGATACAGTGTCATACAAAAAAGATTAATGCAGCCTTTATACCACCAATTGCTTGACATCATAAAGGCCTGTGTCTGTTCAATAGGAACAAAAGCATACTCAAGGACAAGAAGGTCTCCTGTGGCTAGGTCCGAAAACTTTGCAGCTAATGTCTCTGCCTCCTTGAGGCACAATTCAGGGGAACAAGACCAATACAGGAATTTCTTTAATACTAAATATAGGCAATGAGTTAAGACTCCAAAAAGTCTTTGGAGACCTGAGATCTCTGTGCTGATCTTTTCACTGCCTTCCACACGTGCTCACTTTTCACTTCACTAACTCAGAATCCAAGCCACTGTTAAAAATCACGCCTTAGCTCACATCTTCACTGCCCTCGCTCGGATCTCTCTAACATACCAACTAACTGAATTCCACCCACATAAGCCCCACTGTCCAGCAACAGTTTTTCTGTAAGTCTTTTAAGTTTTAGTTGTTATTACTACAAGTGTAGGGTTTTTGTTGTGATTTCACCTTTGTTTTTGTCTGAATGATAATGATACTGAGCACTTTCCCATATGTCTTTAAACATTTGGATATATTTTGTCAGGTCTCAGTATAAGTATCATTTTTTAAAAATGTAGTTTCCTGATTAGTTTGTAGTTCATCACATATCACAAACATTTAGTTTCTAAAGTTTATTTGTGTTGTATAAACATTATATGTATGTAATGTTTATAATATATATAATATAATATATATATATAGTCTCCTCTCCCAGGCTATACTCTCATCTTTTCTCCTTCATTAGTGTCTATTCAAGAATAATGTCTTAGTCCAATTTTACTACTACAATAGAATAGATGTACCTAGTTATTTTATTAAAAGAAATTTATTTTCTCACAGTTCTGGAGAAAGGAAAGTCTAAGATCCAGGTGCTTACAAGTTTGGTATCTGGTAAGGGCTCCTTTCTACTGCCAGTATAGTTCTACCAGAGGGGAAGAAAGCTGTGTTGTCCTGGCACCAGATAGAGGGCAAGAAGAGGTGAACTCTGTAAAACATCCCTTTGAAAGCCTTCATTCCATTCTGAGAGAAAGAGCACTCATAACCTAACCACCTCTCAAAGGTCCCACCTCATAACCCTATCACACTGACAATCCTTGAATTCTGGAAAGAACATACTTGAAATATAGCAAATGAACTTTCTTAATTTTAATGATATCCAAGTTATTTTTTTTGTTTACATTTGGAGCCATGTCCTGTTTGATTCTTTACTAAATAAACTTCCTTCTTTCATGCACTGAGAAAATAGAACCACCAAAACAAAAACTTCAATATCTTGTCCATCAACAAATCCACCAACCTACCTACATTTCCACCTATATCTTCTGCATTTCTTCCTGTTACATGGATAGGTTTTCCTGCTCCTTATCATAGCCAAACTTGATATTACTCTCTATCTTATCCTACCCATTTGATACTTTTTATCTTGTAAGTATTTTTTCTCTTTTGTGTCATCAAGTTTTCCCTCTCTAATAGATCAACCTGATCAACATAAAAATGCACTATATAATCACTCATTGTACCTGTCAGGGAATCTGCAGGAAGCTCATGATTCAACTAAGATAATTTGAAGAGATCTCATAAAAAGAATAATTTACCAGACAAAGGAAAAATGTAAAACAAACAAACTCATGAACTCTCTGGAGTACCACAAGATTTGTAACCTGGCCTTGTTACCAAGCTTAGGGCTTAGGAAAAGAAGAGATTGCTAGAATTCAAAAGCAGTCAGTGCAGAATGAATGAAGAGAAGAGTAAGAGAACTACCAGTAGCTAATCCGAAGCTTCTTCCTTCAGGTAGGGGACTAGAGAATAAATATTACAAAGTTTCTTTTTGTTCTCTTCCTCCAGTTTCCAACTGGAGTGCTATTAACACTAGAGGTTAAGTAGGTTTATTCAGATTATTCCCATGGCATAGAGGAATATAGAGAAAGCTCTGAAATAGCAAATGACAGGTATGCAGTCAAGGACAGGTATCTGCTCCTCTTTTAGCCTATAAATAGTTTGTTTAAAGTTTATGTCGTCAGCTCCTAAAGTAAAGGTGATTTACTGATACTCCAACCCCAAATCTACAGTTTTATTATTATCAATTTTCTTATATGAGATTGAAAGAAGCAAAAAATTAATGAGAAATTATACTTCCGCAACTAGTGTCATTACCTAAGTTGGGAATTATGAGTGTTTTTGTCTCACATCTTCCGTGTTTGCCTTGACATCTGTCAGCATGTTAGCTGCACATAGTTTTTTTTTTTTAATAAGGAGAAGTGACTTTAAACTTCATTTCTGCATACTATATATACGTAATGGTCATATCTTTCTTGGGCTGCCAAAGTTTTCCATTGATCTCTACTATGAAAGGATCTCTACTATGAAAGGACTATGAAACTGAGCTCCCGTCCTTTGTACTCCCAACACACTCCTTTCTGCCCTGTTCTTTTAAAGAAGAAATGCAATTTCCCTTTGGAAGTTCATATCAGTTCAGTACATACAGTGTCCCAACTGTAGGCCCACTGATTCATCATCAGGAGAAGTTCAAAATGGCCATGGGACAGCTTCTTTTTTCAGTTAATGAGAACATGTACTATGTTGCCTTGCAGAAGCATTCATCCTTTGGACATTAGGATATCCAGACTCATCAGTTGTGAGAACTGGAAGCAAACATTTCCCAGTGAATTATTAAGAATAATAGTGAGTTAGAGCTACTCTCACTTCCACTATTATTTCTTGGTTCAGTGAGTTCTGATTATGGAGACAGCCCTGTATATCAGCTGTTAGCTCAAAGCAAAAATGTCACCCTGAAAGGTAGCACCCCAGTCTCCAGTCCTTCAGTCCTCTTATCCCAGCTACAACCAGACTGAGCCTTTACCAAGAATTCCACCATGTTAGTAAGTGAGTTTTCACAGGTGGTAGTGTTACACCACTGAGTTTCATGAGAATGAGCCCACTGCCCTTTAATACACTCCCTGGTTATAAGTGATGAGATACACTATGGTCTCAAATTTTGTGTTTCCTTTAAAATTCATGTTGAAACTTAATTCCTAATGCAAGAGCATCCGGAAGTGGGGCTTTGGCAAGTCATTGGACCATACAGGTTTCATCATAGTGAGCTGGGTTAGCATCTAATAAAAGGGGCTTCATGCGCTGCCTCCTCCTTCCACCCGTTTTTGCTGTTCTACCATATGAGGACACAGTGCTTAAGGAACCATCGCAGGAGCAGAGTACAGCCCTCAGTAGACTAGCAAACCTCATACTACTTGGATCTTGGACTTTGCAGTGTCTAAAACTGTGAGAAATCAATTTCTGTTATATATAAACTACTTGATCTCAGATATTGTGTTATATTAGCACACATAGACTAACACAGAATTTGACTATGAATAAAAAGGTATTTTGTTAGCTCACAAAGGCAGTATCATCAGAAACATAGGCAAATATGGCAAGTCCTTGTGAAACACATGCCTTCAGTGAGGAGACAAAGTTGTACACTCTCCATTATTGGAGTAGTGAAATGTACTTAATCTTCCACTGTGTAACCAGTTTGATTCTTGGTAAATGGCTCAGCATCAGCCTCTGCTTTGGAAGGTCAAGTATTCAGCACCATAATAACCAGAGCAGCCTTGGTTAAAGATTATATTTTTGAACCCATACATAACCTCTATCCCAGCTGCTATGACATCTGTACATTAAGTAAACTCTAGGTGGCTGGGAAAAGAGCCTTATATCTAGAAAATGAGTTTCCTTGTTCAGTCGATTATACCAGTTCTCCAAAGTGGATGCCCTCTGATAAAACATTTATATGGGACATAAATATTTTCATGCTAGGTATCCATACTGAGAGAAACATCTTCATCACTTTCCCCCAGATCTCTTTGTCAAAAAATTTCTAATTTGATCTTTCTTAGTCTGAGCAACAAGTAAATGCAGCTCTACCCATGAGTCAGTATAGACTGGTACTTAAATCCATCTCTCTTTAATACCAAGTGGTCAACAGTTGGGCTATCCTGAGCTCTGCACACGAGGAGAATCTCCCCTCACCTCTCCTACCCTCACCAGGGCATCTAAAGAAACTATGGTACACTGGCTAATTTTCCTAGCAAGGAGGGAAGACATCCCCAGTCAGGTCTATGCTTTGCTCTCTTCCTTTAACTGGCCAGGGAAAACAATCATGATCTCTTAGATGTGGCTTGAGGGAGAGGCAATGGAGCATCAGAAGTAGGTTCCTTGGGAATTTGAGCCACCTAATTATACAGTTAGCATCACCTTTTGGACGTCTCAGACCTGAGCTCTATATTCAATATTTCCTTCAGAATGGCATGTTGCAGTACATGTTCAATTTTATGGCTCAATGAATTAGATAACACCACTTTGTGGTTGGCAATTGAGGTCATGTACTCACTTGGTGACACACAGTCGTTCATCCAGTCTATGGAGCCCACTAGCCAGCCATGAACAATTTTTAGAATACAGAATAGTCATTGTCAAAGGATGAAAAGGTCTTACCCTAAAATCATCTGTTCCGCAGCTGTGGTTTGTGCAGTATGTAATTTTCATATTCGCTACAAATTTATGCTCAAATATTTAAAATAAATTAATGACATTTTGATATTATACCTCTAAATATCTTTACACATTTTTTAAAATTAAAAATATTTTCTACTCAGCCAAAATAACACTGCACTTAACAAAATTAAAAGTTCTGTATAACATTTAAAACAGTCCATAATTAAAATGATACAATTGTATTAAAATACCTCTTTCACTTAACTTATTACACTTGTAACTTTTCTCTTGGCTAGCATTTTTATAGCAATTTTTCTTAAGAAGTGAGAAATTAAACTATATCTTCAAAAAATTGCAAAAATTAAGAAAGGAGCAGCAAAACTCAAAGTAAAGCAAGAAAACTGAGGGCAGTGATTATATCAGTCAGCACTTAGTAGAGGAAGATTTAATGCAAGATAGGCAAATATAGAAGAGCTTACAAAATTGGCTTAAAATGACCACCCACAGAGTCAGGTAGAGTCAGGTGAGGAAGACTATAAAAGGTCTGTCTGCACCCTGGAAACCGGAAAGATCCAGGTGAAGGCCTGGAGCTTAATGCTGTGACCCCTGCAAGTCCTATATCAGGATCCCCGAGGGTCTGGCTGAAGGCTGAAAAATCCGTGCTGGAGGCCTCGGTATCCAAGGTGAAGGCAAAGCCTAGAGGTCCTCCAAAGAAACGACTTGAGCCCTCCTTGTTTGTTTCCCCTTTATACCACTCAGGTGACAGGCTGCCTAGGCTGGGTCTTCGGTCTTGGTCTTCGGTAATCCCCCTCTGTCACATTCAGAACTATGCTGATCCAATTTAGTTGGGCATTTCTTACTCAAGTTGACACAATCAACTATCACAGTGGTTAGCTTTGAGGTGAGTCATTTAATCATAATCAGGTACAATAGGAAGGCTTGTTATGCTTGCAGCACACTATTTCTTGACCTGAGTTATGACTGCATATTTTTACTGAGTATTCATTAAGTTACACCCACATTTATGCACTTAAAACACAGGTGTGATTGTTTATCACATATAAATAATATATTAAAATATTTTTCAGAAAGTAAAACTGATACAACTGTTAAACATTATTTTATTAAAATTAAGAGAAAACATATTTGACATTTGCTTGATTTATATTGGTCTAATATAAATATGAGTAATTAACTTAAACTAAGCCTACAAAAGATACTGCTGATAACCTACTTTTGAGGTTAGTGTCCAATAGTCTTACTCTTACATAACTTATAACTTATGCTCGTCAACTCCAAATCTTTTAATTCTGTCTGATATTCTAAATAATTTCAATGCAGAGTAATATTAATTTTCTCAGTTATTTGTTTATTACAACAAATGCAATCTGAAAATTTTACACGAAGTCCGAGAAAGTTTCACCATTACAAAAGCCTATGCTCAAAAACTAAAAATTTGCTTTTACTGTGCAAGATCAATGCATTTCTTAATCTTATGGAGAATAAAGTTCCACCAGGTTCTCTCAGGCAGACAAGTTAAATAGCAGCTTGCAATTGGCCCATCACTCCAACATTCCCATTTCCCCAAGTCCTCACACTCCTACTTCTATAGCATGCCAGGGAAGTTTCCAGTTCCCTTCTTTTAGAAAGATAGGCCAGCACTGATTTTATGCTCATATTTTCCAACTGTGCAGAAGATTGGTGTCACATGAAAGACCTTGAACCAGCACATTAGGTCCTGGCTCCTTGGTGGTGGGCGCAGCAATTAACTTGGCTCAGTTGAGGCTTACGTTTCAACCTGTTCTTTACAAATACCCTTAGAACTGAGTTTCAAATCTTTCCCAGCTTCTATTCATACAAACTATGCCTGCTCTGAACAGAACTTGGTAACCAACTTATGGTCAAATATCTCATAACTACCCTGCAGGCAGTAAGAAGTGGTAGGAATGGGTCTAATTCGGGAAGTTAATGCCAAAAGAAGTCATTGAAAGGCTTTCATGGAAACTACTGTTTACTCAGAGGAGAAATGGAACTGCTTCCATAGGCAAAGAGAACATAGGGGACTTTCAGGATAGTTTGGCTGTGTCCAGTTCAGCCCAAATATCCCTCTCTTGCCTTTCAGTATCCCAGTTCTCCTCTCTCGGGGCCATTAGTGTAAGAGACTCAGTGAGGGCTTCCACTCATTAATCCTGATAGTCAGTCCTAAGACTGGTCCTGAGTCATATTTACCCAAAGCATTCCTTCAAAACTCACACGGAGACCTTAATGGTCTCCAACTGTATTCCTTATTGTATGCACAGGATTTGGGGCTTTAAGTTTTTGTTTCCTAAGTATGGTTTCCTGGACCATAATAAAAAGGCCGTTGGTTACATGACTTTATAATCTTTATACTCACAGTGTTGCTATAGTGCAGGGGTGGCAAACCTATGGCACGTGTGCCACAGCATGCTGTTTGCATCACTGAAAGCACTAAAATGTTCGTTACTACTGTTAGAGTGACTAGTTTTCACTTCCCACATAATGCTGTTCTGCAGCTGATGACCGGAGTAGCCATGGTTCCTCTGCTTGTCACAAGTCACCACATTCTCTTCCTACACTTGCCCTCACAAGGCAATTATACTGTACTCCTTGAAAATATGAGCTATTCTATCCTGGAATGCTAGATTGAGGACCCATTTCTTAGAAAAATTTAACTTAAATCCTCTTGTAATTTCTATAGATTTGTGCTGTTTTAAATGATTAAGTGTATGGGTAATTTGTTACAGCAACAATGGAAAACTAATACATCAAACTGACAATTATTGTCTCTGAATAGCCACCTTCATTCATTTCATTGATTGGATAACATATATATGGGATAGTTTACATTTTTAAAAAATTTTAGTTGGTGAAGAGCCTCTTGGCAATATTTTCATCATACAGTTATTTACTTTTTGAGTGCTTATTACGTGCACTGTTAATATTATTTTTAAAATGATAATTTTAAAATTAGTGTTACTATTCTTCATTTTAATACTAAACACAGTTAGGTTTACAGTGGTTTAAGTTGCTTATTCAAGGTAGTACAGTTAAAACGTGTCAGAACCGAAGTTAAATTCTGGAATCATCAGTATCAAAACTCCAGCTTCACTTCATGACACAGTGTGACATCCTGGAGAAGCTATGCATTAATAATAGTCACTACCTGTTGAGTAGGTTTGAGGTAGGAATGCCCATAAGTATAGTTTCTCATTCTTATCTAGACCCTTAGCTTCCAAGCTTCTCATCCCAGTTTGCCCCCACTACAGATAGGCTTTTCAGGAGTCACAATTTGAAGTAAGCACAGCCTTTAATCTCTCACTTTTAGTTCTGGATCATACTAAATCAGGTTGGAGCATTTATTGGAGCTTCTAACTCTGCTTTATGAATTTCAGAAAGTCAGAGAATAAATGTGAGAAATCACTTATGATTCTCTCCTAACTCGAGGCTCAAACTATCACCTTCTTCCTATGGCTAAAGTTTTTAGCAAAAGATTATTCCCACCTCTAAAGTCGAATGATGTTATTTTCATTGACATCAACTCTGCTTTATTTACATCCAGTTCCATTGACTTCTCTGTTCTGCCCCAACTAAAATCTACAGGCTAAACATGAAAAACTGAACTAAAATGCTGCCCATTGTGTGTCTTGTCATTGAGATTCTGGGAAAGTGTATTTACCTACTACAATACATTTTGTTCTATGTTTTGCTTCAATACATTGCCTTACACATGTAAGAAAATTGAGTTCAAAACCATTTTTACCTCTTTGAAATCATATAGTTCTGCTCCTATAAGTAGTGAGCATTTCATTACTATCAACAGAAATATCCAAGCGATTGATTCTGAACAGTCACCTGCATAGACAGTCATCAGAGTAATTTCTCCAACATGAGAAATGAGGTGAGCAACCCAGCTTGTCGAGGTGACTGGGGCACAGAGGCCTACATCTACCAACTCAGCGTACCATTGGTCTCTCTTCATGTTATTAACCCAAACAGCAAGACCCAAACCATCAACATTAAGTTTCCAAGTGATGTCAATTAAGAAAGCTGGTTAAGATGCAATTACAACTGGAACTACAAGCTATACATCAGAGCTAGGATAGAGACTAAGTATCTCTTTTCTTATAAAAAAAAAAAAATTTTTTTTTTAGTAGTAAAAAGAGCAAGAGTGACACTTGGTGGCCAGTACAAGTCAGCACAAAGACTGAGTCCCAGGGAATACTCTCCTTACCAGCTTTGAACTAGAGACCAGGGTTTGCAGGAATACTATTATTCTCCCTTAAGTTGACAGATTTATATCAATGTAATACCACACAGGAAATGTTTTGTGTATACATAAGTTAGTGTGTCCAAAAAAGACCACCTCAGAAATAAAGAAATATAGTTATTAGAATGCTGATTTAGCCAGCCGTTAAGTGCCTGGTAAAAACCACCCACAATGAACAGTTATAACTGAAGACATTGTTAGCCAATGCACAGAATTTGGTCATTTTTTTTGGTAATCTACACTCACTACAATTCCAGGAAAATGTTTCTAATCTTTTTAAAAATATCAAAATGCTTCTGTTAAGACATCTCAATATAATCAGGTTAATTGGCAGTCACTATAATTTCCTTCTTACTTATCTTTCATCAGTTAGTGCCCAGACCAAATATAGAACTTGTTCCAAAGAATTTATTGAATATTTACATACTAAATGGACAAAGAATGTGTAAGAAAAGAAACAGAGACAGAAATATGAAAACACTATACCAAATAGAGTATTAAAGCGATAAACAATTTCAAACATGTAACTTTCAAGAAGCAATAGGAAGCATGGATTTCCAAATCACAGTAACAGGATATCATCCATTGATAGACTTAAAGATGCAAAGAAAGGTGTCCTAGTAAGCATGTATTATTTATGCCTTAGGTGATTGTTGGGCTCCTAAACTCTGGAAGTTGCTGTCAATGTTGACTACACAATAGATTCACCAGAATGTATTTTAAGATCCTTTTTATTCAAGCTCAAAATCCAGCCAATCAGTCAGAATTTGTGAGGGTGGGCCGCACACATGTGGTTTTCATAAAAGTTCCAGTTCGTAAAGGTTCCAGTTCATAAAAATTCTAATGTGCAGTCATGGCATTCTCAGCATTTGTGTTCTTAAAATCTCCTCACACTCTTAAAAATTACTGATAACTCCAAAGAGCTCTTATTTAAGTGGGTTCTATTTCTTGACATTTACCATATTACACAATAAAACTGAGCAAGTTTCAAATGTTTTTAAATTAACTCAGTAAAAACTAACAAACTCACTATATATCACATCAATATGTTTCATGAAAAATAACTATATTGTGGAAAACCAAAAATTTGTGGAAAATGTGACACTGTTCTACAGTTTTGCAAATCCATGTAAACCTCTAACTTAATAGAAGTCATCTGATGCTGTGTTTGCTTCTACATCAGCCCATTTTAATATGCTACTTTGATAAAATTAATTAAAGGAAATCTGGCCTTCTGTGCCTATGTAACTGGAAAAGGAATTAGAATTTTAATTACATCTTCAAGCAACCATGGATATTTTTCCTTGATACTACATTATGATTCAACAAATAACAATTACTCAAAAGATAGTTGCAATGTAGAATCTGAATTCATATCAATGGATGATTTATTAATTGATTAACATAAACAATGTGTATAATGACTGCTATAAAAGCTGATTTCTTAGTTTACATTAATAAAAGTATGGTCTCTTGATCAAAAGAGAAATTTCAGTGTAGCTTGTAATATTCAAATCAGAAATAGATTTCAGATAAATAATAACCTACCAGTTTGGTAGTTTTATGGTTTTTTTTTTATAATGTTGGATACAAGTAGCAATTTGTCAGCAGAATAGACAGTCTAGGCCACTTGACAGTCTTATTTAATCTGAGCTGGAAATTAAGATTTGGAGCATGGAAATTCTCTTCTCTTTAAAAAGTAAATAATGTAAGCATGGTAGGAAATATCACCTTCTGTGAGGAACAAATAGTTTTTGACTATTTGGAGTCTAAAGAATAAAAGGTATAAAATATGGAGATATATAAGTTGCATAATGTGACTAATGGAACATTGCAGCAAGGAACCGAAGGTTGGGTTTCCAAGTTGTGCTGAGTTGCACTGATGCGTGATGTGAAAGTGTAACACTGACCTTACAGGTAAGCTGTGAGGTTGTAAGCAGTCTCCCACTGGCAGCGTGACCAAGATATACTTGTGGTGTAAGATAAAGGGTGTTAAGATATATGCACAGGAGCTCTGACTTGAGTTCTAGACATGCTACTCGTTCATTGTTTGAAACTAGGAACAAATGACTTCAATTCTGTGGGCCTCAATTTCACCTTTACAAAATAAACAGGTACTTGTGAACTTGAGCATAATCTAGACACTGGCATAGCAGGACATCTGGGAGTTCTCAAAGGCCTTCCAGGGGATAATTTTAGGAAGATAAATATAAAGATCTTCAATTTTATATGTTTTCTTTTCTCACATTTATTGGCTAAGATGTCTTCCTTTCTCTTCCTTACTACCTTTCACAAATGCCCTTTTTCTGCTTCAACACTAGTGAAGAGACAATTAAAATGACTAATCTGAGAGACAGAAATATCCAGGACACCAAACTAAGAGATAAATTGGTAACATCTCCTTCAATCAGGATACTCTATTTCATTGAGATACATTTTTAATAAAATTTTCTTTTTTATCAATATTAGCTGTGTTGTTTTTATAAATATTAATAATTGTAATAATATTTCACTAAAGCAAAAGTGTTGTTTTATAATTTTATAAGTGTCAGAAAAATATTATGTGTATATATATTTGCAGAAATTATGAAAAGATAGAAAATAGATTTTTTAAAATAAAGTTATACTATTTAGGATAAAATTCTATGTGAGAATTGGAATGGAAATGAAATTTCAAGGGAAAATATAGATATTCCAAAATACCTAATTATTATAGTTTGTTTATGGATATTTTAAAGGATATTGAGTATGAACATAAATTTCAGTACCATTATATTTTACTGAATACAGAAAGAGATATTTTACTTTAAACATCAATATTTCAAAAATAAATTATGTTTTTTGCATTTATTTAAAATCATAAAAATGTAGCACAAAAATATTCACATGTTTAAAAATGTGAATATACTTTCAAAATTCTGTCAGCAGGTTTATAGGCACAAAAGTTCAAAGGTTAGTGAATTAAAGGATTCTAAACCTTAACTTTTCCTTTTTCTAGTCATTGGATTGACAGATTTATAAAATTGTGCCAGTGTTGTGTGTGTTTGTTTTGCTTTCATGAACACTGTAGGCAAAAATACATGATCTCTAAGGGGTATACAGAAAGTGAAACACATTGCTTAAAAAAGCTCTACCAACTTGAAAGTTTCCAACGACTCAGAGAAGTCTGAATCCACTACTTCAACCAGTTCTTTACAAGTTTGACATACAGAAAATAACAATAAAGTTTTTAGAGCCTGTTGTAGGCTCCAAGCACAAGATTTCAGTCTTTGAAACTCTGTTAATCTCTGGATGATAAGACTTCCCCATCTGCAGTCTTTGCTTCTCTGTGAAAAGACAAACAGCTACAGCTAGAAACAATTAGGAAAAAAGGTTTAAAGGTTTTTCTTACACATTAGTTTTCAATATCGTAACAGTCTCAGAAACATGACTAATAATTGGCTTTCAAAGAGAAGAATCCTAAATCTTTTGTTCATTTCGATAGGGAAGTGGGAACAAGGAGAATGAATGAAGAGGAGGGGAAGGGGAAATGTGAGTAATAAAGATGTGCCATGTATAGGACCTGATAACCCCACTTACTGTAAACACTATATGCCATAACATGAGCTAAGACAAATAATATCAGCAAGTATGAAGAAAAGGGTAGGGGAACCCAAAAAAGAGAGCAGGAGGGAAGGGAAAGAGGATTTTTTTTAAAAACATGATATAATATGTACATGTAACCACTCCCAAGATGCATATAAACATGTATTAGAAACTTTTAAATTTTTTAAATCTTCTGTGCATTTTTATCCCACTTTTTCTTTCCTCTCTTAGTATCCTAAAGCGTGCATCTTAGTGATACTCAAACTACAGGGTCTGTGTAAAGGAAGGGATTCTCCAGAAAAGGAGAGAAGAGAGAGAGAGACTAGGAATAAATCTTCATTAAAAAATAAATTCATGACTAGCTAAATAAAACAAGATTAGTTACATTTTTCCTAGCCAGCCAAGTAGTATTTAAGAACTAGTCTATTTGCTTCACCCACAGGGAACCTCCCGGAGACCGGCAGCTCGGCCTGGTCTGTTTGGGATTGGGAACTTGGCAGAGACCGGCATCTCCGCCTGACTGTTTGGGACCCATAGGCCCACACTTCACCCGCAGGGAACCTCCCGGAGACTGGCAGCTTGGCCTGGTGTGTTTGGGACTGGGAACTTGGCAGAGACCAGCAGCTCCACCTGTGCTGTTTGGGTCTGGTAGGCCCACCCTTCACCCATAAGGAACCTCGCGGAGATCAGCATCTTGGCCTGGTCTGTTTGGGACTGGGAACTTCGCGGAGACTGGCAGCTTGGTCTGGGCTGTTTGGGACTGGGAACATTGCACAGGCCAGTGGCAGAGGGCCTGAGGTGCCTGGGACTGCTGCTACTGGGCCACCCCCCTTCCCCAGGAACATCTAAGAAGCCTGCCACAGAACTGAGCTGACTGGGACCACATCTGCTGTATGCACCCTTCCACTGGGAACATTGGACTACAGTGGACTACCATGCTGGCTTGATGAAAGGTTCAGGAACCCCTCACCCAAACAGAAGACCTCATCGGGCTTCAGTCAGTGTGGCACCGTAGGAGGAATTCAGGAGACTAGATCCCTTCTTCATTGTGGTACTCAGCAATTTGACAAACATCAACCACACAGTAGAACCCTGAAACACACACTGCAGAAAGTTGTGTCTGTCGGAATAGAAAGAAATTCACCCAAAAGGTGAAAATGACTAAACAAAAAGGCAAAATGGAATCCTGAACATCTAGTCTATCAGAAGCAAGTGCAGGTGGTAATGAAATAGAGGACCCCAAAATTCATACACCAGAAATCTCTGAAAAGATAGCAAATGAAGTAAAGAAACAAATCCATGAGGCTATGGAAGAAATCAAATTAGAAATAATGTCTTATGTAAAGACAAAAGTAACAACCTTAGTAAATGAGCTGCTCAACATAGCTAGAGAAGAAATAGATAAGAAACTACAGGAG
>PVJX010015295.1:0-42890 GCA_004027295.1 Dolichotis patagonum
AACATTATGACAGCTATTGCTGATTTAATATTATCCTTCTTAGAAGTCCTACCATGCTTTTTTTGTTCTATTACTGTTGGTTCTATCTACCACATTGTGTCTTATTGGAATTTGAATATGTGTGATAGTTCAAACAAATTTTTTTCTTTTTTATCAAAAATGAGATATTATAGTACCCATTGATCATTTTCTGTTATTCTGTTCAGGAAGCCTTGGAATTCTTTCACTATATGCATGGCTTTATACTATTGTGTTATGTTTGATATTATTGTAATTGAAACTATGCTCAACTATAGCAGAGTAAGAGATATGGTGTTAGATACTGTTGATGTCCAATTGACTTAAAGTACTGTGTTGCCTATGTTGTCCTGTTCTGATCTGCTCTGTACTGCCCCTTTTTGTTTTATTCTCTTTCAAATAAAAAACAAAACAAAACATTGTTTGTGTTGAGAAGTTTGCCGTGATTCTGATAGGTTTTCCTTTATAGGTGATCTCTCTTTTCTCTCTAACAGTTTTTAGTATTCTATTCTTATGTTGGATTTCTGGGATGTTTTCCTGATTGCTAAGGTTCATGGCCAATAAGGAATGTTTCCTGGAGGTTAGCCTGCTAAGATTTCAGCACAGGGCCGTAGAGTTTGCATTAGGGATGAACAGGACCACTCCTGTCCCAATGTTCCCTGCCCTATTGAAGCTGAATGCCTGAGGTCTCTTTGGTACTTCTTCAAAGATCACCAGAGGTGGACCAGGCTGTGTGGACAAGGTTTTCTCTGAATAGAATAGAAACCCCCACCCACGAGGCTCCAGAGGGGCCACATCCGCTTCAAACGAGACCCAACTTAGCTTCATGATGGTCTGTGATGGTACACGTCTTTCACTTCTGTGTGATTACAGGGAATCCAGCTGTTATGTATACTGAGCACTGTGGTCCTGCTTCTCACCAGTTCTAAATCAGTGATTACTATGTCACAAGTTACAATTAATCTCAGCTCCACCTTTCTATTTTTTATTTCCATGTCCTATTCAAAGAACGGTTGGAATTTTTCTCGTTAAAGGTGTTTTCTTACTATGGTGTCTTTAATTTGATCCAAATTTATTAACCACTGAATGTATTCCTTAATTTTTTAATGTAAACTAAAATTTGTTAAGTTAGAATATTTATGAAACAAATGTCTCAAAAACGTTAATGAAAAATACTTGACATAATATCAAGCTTGTGCTCTTCAATCAAGCCCTACATAAAGCCTTGAAATCAATGGAACAAAACAAGTTATTTTTAAATAGTACTTACATTGCCTTTAAAATCTTTTTTTATTTTATGCAAATATAAGATAAAAGTTCATAAAAATTTAAGCAGAGAATAACTATAGTTAGTACAGTGTATCTGACAGTCCTGTTACTAGATGTGAACCTATGAATTCTACCTCAGATAAAGTTGACAGTTCGGCACAAGTGTTTGTTTTTGTTTTAAGGTTCATGTGTCCCCATGGTTGGCTGCACCTTTCTTCTGGTAATGATGTAGTGCACTTTAAGTCTAAAATGTTACGCCTCACTAAGGCCAGACCCTGCCAGCCGCAGGTATAAACCCACCCAGTTGCTGAACACAAGGATTATGACACACAGCAAATGTGTTTTTCTTAATGTGAAAGCAGGCAACATTTTTCCACTCCAGGTATTTTTACTGCTAACCTTTGAAACATTTAGGCAGGTGGCTAGGTATGGATTTGGTCTGCCGAGCAGATGTGTATCTATGCCTAACAGATCATAAAAACCAAAGGTTAATAAAAGGATAAGAGGTGTGACCATGAATGGGGCTTGGTGTGAGGCCATAGTGTAATTTAACTATGAGGTTGGCCCAGTAAATAGAGAGGTGTAATAAAGATACCATTTCCTCCCTCTGAAGATGTTTGAGCATTTCCATCTCGCTTGGACTGGGGGAGGTGTGACTTTCTGCTAGATGATTTTCAGATGGAATGAAGTTGTAAAGGGGCGAAAGGCAATCAGTAAAATTTAGAAGTCCATTGTTCACTTCCTTAGTAAATAATAAAAATAAAAATCTAGAAACACAGGAGACTTGTTAAACACATTATATCATCATTCCATAGATAGTTTTTCCAATGAAATTCAGTAATTTAGGCAGCTGAGTTTATGCTTTATTATTTATGAATTTTACAATTTCTTTTAAAAATCAACTGTTGATAAAAGATGGAATTTAATATTATGATGTTACAATCACTTTACTTGTTAACTATTGACATATCATTTTGAATTTGAATTAGTCTAAATCATACTTATAAATCACTAAAGTAACATAAAATAAAATTTAGTCAGTTTATTCTTAAACGGCAGGCACTTATATTAGTATATAACAATTATTTGGTAAGCCTATGTGGAGTAATATTTTAAAAACGGCATAAATACCTATTATTGAGATAGACACTGTCTGAATGCAGAATAGAAACACAGCGCAGGAAGCCTCTTCATCGTGGTAATTGACAACAAGCCGAGAAGGTGGGGTCTGTGCTCCTCAGGGCAGTCTGGAGGAGCAGAACCAGCACACACGCCCAGCTCTGAGACAGGGTTTTCCAGCCTGGCTGTTGCAGCCACGGCCCGGCTGCCCCACAGAAGTGTCTGAAGCCTTGAGAGTAAAACCAAGGGGTGCTGAGCCCTAGAAGTGGAACCCTGGGAACCAGCAGGACGAGCAGTGTTGCCCGTCAGAGGCGGAAGACGTGAGCTCCCACAGATGCCCTGGTGTAGACCTCCTTCGAAGGCCCAGTACTCTGGAACTGATAGGCAATGCGAGCACTGCAGAGGGCACGTGTATCCTCAGGGGCGCTCCACTTCCCTCCACCTTGGGCTGCATCTCCTTGGGGACGAGGCCGCCCATCTCTGTGGTGGGTCTTCCCCACCAGCTCGCCACCCATGTGCCAGCAGTCCCAGAGACCCTCACAGACACACCCCTCCAGCATGCTTCACCAGTTTCCTAGGTGTCTCTCAACCCAGTGAAGTTCACAGCCAGAATTAGCCTTCATCCTGAAGTTAGAGAACCCAAAATTAACCAAAGTAATTGCCATGATTTCGATCTAAAATTCTGCCCGAGGGTCACCTCTGTTCACAGGCGGGGCTTTGGGAAGAGCTTGGGGAATGCAAGCGCTGAGCAGGCAGTGCAGAGCTCCGTCAGTCGGTCCACAGCTCAGCTGAGCGTGCCTTTGGAAGGCAGGCTGTTTGGAGGAGTGGCCACTGGAGAAACGCCTGGGAAGCCCTGTTCTCATCCCTGGCTCCTCCTCCACTCTCTCTGCTTCCTGGACACTGTGGGTGTCACATCTTTCCTCTCCCGTGCCATCCTGCCATGTTGTTTTTTCCTAGGAGCCAACTAAGCAAGGACTGAACTCTGGAACCATGAGCCAAAACAAACCTCTGCTCCTTGAATTTTTGAGTGAAACGTATTTGTTTCAGCAATGGGAAAGTGACAGATGGAGTCCTATTTATGTGAGGATGTGTTAAATATGTGTGGAATTATTAGACACACTAACATTCAACTCAAGATATTAAACTCTGAGAGATGTGTAGCCTATGCCAATATATATTTTGATATTTAAGGATTATTTATAAACATTAAAGAATGGTTCCTCACTGTGCTTCTTTCTTTCAGACATTGAACACAGTTTACAAGGAGTCCAGAAGTATCACATTTGTTAAGGAGAGTGCAGGTCTTTCTCCCATAGCGTGTTGGTCTGTTTCTTCAACAAATGGGAGATGTTAAAATGTATAGAATTTCAATGGTTAACTCTTTGCTCAAAGGGTAATGTTGGACAACTCACTAAATAATGTATAATGATTTTCTGAAGCTGAATTTAAGATCACTTTCAATCTCAGGAGTCGGTGAGGAAAATGCTTTCCACATGGCTTTCAACACACCACCACGTGGCCCTCTTTGAAGGTCATTCCCAGGGGAGAGAGGGAAGACAACGGGGCCTGGGCTTGTAGGCTCACTTCGGTTGGGGGCTATATGGGTCCACTCGGCACTTCTCATCCACAGAACTTGGCACTTCTCATCCACTCGAGGCCTCAGATAGTATATAATGCTTTATTGAAAGTCATTTTCAATCAAATTTTAGAATACATATATGCTTTTCTATAGGGTTTACAAGAAACACCTTGAGGAAATAAGAATAGTAAAAAGTACAGCAGAGCTTATCTGAACACTTAATTTTTTAGATTAATCAAGGGCAAATGCTAAGCATCCTGTCTTTCTTAAAGGGACAAATCTATGGAGAACTTAGAGGGCAATCTTACTAAAATTCATTTTCCTCAAATATGAGAAATAGGGTTGAAGTAAGGATTAAACAAAGTGATGCATGTAAATGGCACATTTATGTACCCCACTGATGTAAAATATAATTAGTTAGTCTTGTCATCAGTATTTTTATAATTTGGAGTTCTATTTCACATTATCGCATTAAATTTAGATCATGAACTTACATGACTCAAAATTTCAGTTTAATGAAAACTAGGTATTAAAAATCCCTCATTCTCCTCTTCCAATTCCCTGGTTCTATGTTTGCAGGTATCACATGTCAAAAATAATATCTTTTATTCATAAACATGGTTTCAAACCATTTGAAAACGTAAATTTGTGCTGCGTTCCAGGGCTGTATAAAACACATGTCGTTGTCCGCTGAGTGTAGATTGTTAACCACTGTTTAGTTTATGTATTCTTGCATCAATATCACCAGGTATGCTACATTGCTTTAGCATGTTATATTGCTTCAGTTTAGCTTAGTAGTGCTGGGGGTCAAACCCAGGGACCTGTCCTTGTAAGCTAAGCCCTAGACAGCTGAACCGCAAATGCAGCCCTAACTCCACACGCACTGACCCTAACTTTGCAGTATCTTGATTATAGCTTAATCGCTCAGCTGTTACTTTCATGTTGTGCACTTTCACAATAATCACTTGATTTTTAAAAATATATTTCAATGCTTTAGTGAAATTCTCCATCTTATTTCTTATTTTTCAGTCTCTATTTTTCTTTGCTCTTGACTACATCAATCGTGGTTATTTTAATGTCTTTGATTTTAGGACAGTTCTGTGCATCAGGAGTTTGTTTGAGTATTCTCCATGATTTTGAACATGTGGCCAGGCCTCTTCACAGGGCAAATGCTGAGATTTGCATAAAAAGAATTTAGAGAGAAAAAACAGCGCAGTAAAGACAGGCAGAAAAATACAGCCTCTCTGGGATCCAGAGTTGAGACTCCTGGAAAACAACAATTTAGTGAAGAAAATCAAAAGCAGAGCTCCAGAAATCAAGGCAGAGCAGACAGGAAAACCAGGGGCTGCAGAGAAACAGCAGATGATGCAGCAAAAACCAAAAGAAGGTCCGCAACACTGGCCTGGCCCCAGGACGGGCTGTGCCTCACAGCCCTAGGGTGGACATGGAAAGGTCTGTCAGCCTCAGGGGAAGACAGGGACAAACAGGAGTCCCCAAGGGAAGGCCAGTTATTGAAGGCTGTGAAGACAGAGTGGACTTTCTCTCTAAATGACCGCTTCTGCAGGACAAGCTAGCACTGCAGAAGGAGTTCACGGCAGACTCCTCCACGCTGCGGGGCTGAGGTAACCAGAAGCCGTTTTGGAAAGGTTATGGTTCGAGATTGAGCTATTCCTGGTAGAAGAAGTCACAGCATGACTACACTTCAGGGTCCCTGTGTCACCCTACCACCATGACTGCAGTGGGAGACAGCTACACGAGGCAGTCACAGAGAGGCCGGGCTAGACACAGAGTCCCGAGAGGCTTGAGCAGCGGCGCGCTTTCCCTCTGAGGTGGCAGCCAGGACAGCCTCTTGGTGTTCTGAGGGCAACATGGCTGGAAGTGCTGACACTGTGTCCAGGGGGCTGCCTGGCCCCCCTCACTGCCCACTCCCAGCACAGAGCCCAGACTGTGTCTGTTTTCCCAGCTGTTGTCCATCCTGAGATGCATGGACACATGGGCCTCTGGAGAAAGGAGGCTCCTCCTGAGCCCACTGGCCATGAAGCCAGGTAGACAGGGTGGTGACCTGGGCCCACAGAGGGGCGGAGTGCTGGGAGTGGCCGAGCGAAGGCAGAAAGGACACCTGTGACTGGCCATGCCCCACGGGGCTCAGCGGCCACACAGCAGAGATGGGCACACAAACAAAGCAGGCCTTGGTCACGCTCAGTGCTCAGTCCCCCATCTGATGGATTCCAATGCCACAGCCCCAGGGGAAGCAAGTCTGTCACCCAAACAGGAGGAATTTTCTGGACTCATTTCTCTTTTTCTTTATGGTTTCTCTTGGGGTTTGTTGTTCTTCTTATTTTTTTTCCCTACTTTTACTCCATTTCTTTTTACTTTTCCCTTTTTTGTTTGTCTTTTTCTGTTACAGTTAGTTAATTCTAGTAATTTTCTTTTTCTTAATTGACTATCTCACTTTTTTCTCATCTTTTCTTTTTCAAATTTTATTTCTTTCTTTTCCTCCTTTCCTATTCTCTCCTTTTTTATTATAAATTTTAATTTTAGCTATTCAATTACTCTTAAGCTCTATTAAATTTACACTATTGTTGCATTTTTTCTATTGTTGGTGGTATAATTGTCCCTTTTCATAGATACTTACTATGTGTATTTGTCTTGTATGTGTCTACATTACTACTCCATTTCTTTTCTAATGTTAAAGTTGTAGCTATTATTAGTTCTATGGACTGTCATAACAGCTTAGCCTTTGACTCTGTTATTATTGGTGATTTCTGCTTTTTTATTTTTTTGCACCAGGGATTAAACTCACAACCATGTGCTTGCAAGGCAGGTGCTTATGCCGCTGAGCTAAATCCCCAGCCCTGATTTCTGTTATTCATGATGACAAAGTTGTTGCTCTTAACTGGTGTTTAAAGAATGCCAATATCTGGTTTTGTTTGTAAACTCAGTGTTATGGGGGTTTGTTTTGTCCTCTCTGAGCAGTGTTGGGGACACAGTCCCCAGAAGTAAACTGGCCACTAAGAAGTCCCTCAAATATCATGCAGAATAGGGTGAGGAGGATCATAAACACTACAATATCATCAAATTGAAGGACACGCCCTGTGGAGAAGAGCAAACTAAAGAGACCCACAGTAGTGACACAGTTTCTCTCTCTTAATCACCTTCAAGCCACAGTGGGCATACGATAGAGACACGAACGAGCAAAGCAATCAGTGTCCCCCCAAAACCCCACCTCGCCCGGAACTAGTATCCTGGACAGTGAAGTAAAGGAAGCTGTAGGCAAGGAAACTTCAAACCATAGAGTCAAAAATTTGAAGAGATGAAAGAAACACAGAAGCAAATGCATAAGATGTTTAATGAGCTCAAAGAGGATTTGTTTAAACAGATAAAAGATTTTACCAGTAAATTTTCAAAGAGGCTTAAAGAACAAACAAAGAATAAATTGAGTTAAGCAAGACAGTACAAAGCATATGTGATCACTTTAGAAAATTGTTAGATAGAAACTATGAGAAAAAAGCAGGCAGAGGTAGATTAGGTGAAAAACTCAATGGAAAGCAAAGGCAGCAGACTTGCACAGTGCAAGGGAAGCAAGGATGCACTTCATCATAGACTCAGGGACACACTAAAAACAGGAAGACTTCATACAGCTGGACTCAGCAGCTAGTAGAAGACTCCAAGTGAATGGGCATTGGAATTACAGAGATAAAGGAAAAATTAAACATGTCTCAAAAGGCATAATAAGAAATGTATTCACTGTAATCATACTGGAATAATTTCCAAATTTAGGGAAAGAACTCAATATTCTAATACAAGAGTCACACAGAACCCAAAATAACGACAGCTAGAAACAAATGTCTCCACAACATATCATAATCAAATTCCAGAAATTCAATAAAAGAAAGAATGCTAAGACCTGCTAGAGAAAGGCAGCAAATAACCTACAAGGTAACACTATCAGAATAACTGTGGATTTCTTAGCACAACCTTAGAGACCAAGAAGCCTGTGGTGAAATATTTTGAACCCTAGAAGAAAATATGGTCAACCCAAACTTTTATATTCTGAGAAATCAGTCTTCAAAACTGACCAAGAAGTAAAGACTTTCTATGACAAAGAAATCCTAAAGAAATGCTTGATTACTGAACCAGCATTACAGAAAAGAGAAACCTAGACAGAGACAAGAAGGCCACCAGGATCAAAATGCCCAAAGAAACCCACACATCTAAATGGGAGAATAGTGAATGAAAAGTGGGAATAAAAGAATCATTACTGGAAAAACAATCCAATGGCAGGATTCGGTAAGTAACTTGATATAATAACTTTCAGTATTAGCGCTCTTAGCTCTTAATCAACAGGCTAAAAGGTTGGGTACATAGAAACTAGTACAATAGTCATGGAAATCAGGATGGAGACTTCTCAGAAAACTGAAATTAGAAATTCCGTATGACTCTGCAATCTCTGTCCAGGTATCTTCCTCAAAGAGCTTAAGACCTCACACTATGGCGATACATACACACCAGTGTTTATAGCAGCACAATTCGTAATCTCTAACTCCCGGAAGCAGCCTGAATACTCATCAAAAGACAACTGCATGAAGAAAACATGATTTCTACACAGAACGGCATATTGGCTATAAAAAAGGACATTTGTAGGAAAATGGATGCACCTGGAAAATGTAGTGTTCGGTGAACTAAATCAGATGCACCAGCTTAAATACAGTGTGGTGTCTCTTGTTTGAATGAGGTAGAGTACAATCAAGAGAATCATTAGGGTGGACAAGGGTAGGGACTTCTTTCAATAGGCGTAAGTTCTCTTGGTTTGAATTTGTAAAACTTTGATTAATAGAAAACACTCCTAACTTTTGTCTCCACGATGAAAGTCAAATGATTGCCCTTCAGGTTGTGCTGTGTTGCTTTCATTAAGCCTTTTCCACCTTGCCAAACCTGCATAAAGTCCCCTCACTTTTTAATTCCACACTGGTAATGTGTTCACTACACACACAGAGATGTATTTGGGCTTATTACATTGTCATTGAGTACTTATTATAAAATGCTGATTTACTGAGGGTAGAAATTGTCAATTAACATCAGATTTGGCACTGTACCAATGCATATAATGAGAAATAGAATATTGCCAGTTTATGATAATCTGATAGGTGTGTTCAGTGTTTCAAATTTAGTATAAATTAGTTTAACATTTGACTTTAATCTATCAAAAGGACTAGTACTATATTTTTCAATAGTAAAAGTTCAGAGTGAATTAAAAATGCTTTAAAACAATGGCTTTCTGGTGGTTTGTTGATTCCATTTTTTTTCTTTTGTGACTTATAACATACCATAAAATGCTAAGTGAATTTTAATGACATTTTGCATTTGACTCAGTAACTGCTATTATCATATAGTAAAATTAAGATTCAATAGGTAACATTCATCTTAGTCTCACTACCCCTCCCCAGCACCTGCTGCAGGACACCGTACCCTTGGCCAGTAGATCTTTTGTCACAGTCTCCAGTGGCATTAATAATGACTCACATTTATGTGACCTGAACCCTTGCTGCTTTATAACTTGTGGGACTCATGTGTCTTTATTACTGTCCTTCTTGCTGCTGAATAGCACCTGCCAACCACAAATTAAAGGAGGAAAAGTTTAATTGCACTCTCAGTTTGTGGAATTTCAGTCCTTAGGCAGGCGGCTCCAGGGCAGGGTGCTATGGAAGAGGAGAAACAGTCCATGGCATGCTGGCAGGATTCAACAAGCTATCCAGGGAGGAGGAAGCGGGAAAGACCCTTTCGTGACACCTCCACAAGGACCCACCGCCTCAACCGGGCTTTACCTCCCAAATCACGTTTAGCTGTTCACTACTAAGTGGACTAAGAATCCACTGATGAGCACCACACACGTGAGTGACACACACTCATGATCTCACCTATGAGTGCTTGAGGTTTTTCAGGACATGCAGATAGAACCCGCCGCACCACGTTCACACTAAACTAATCAGTTTTAACCCAGGAGAACTGAAAATGGGACAGCACTAAGAGATTGTGGGAGCCTGGAGGGGGAGGGAAGGAAGGGAGAGGGGTATAAAAGGAATTAACATGTGTTATGTCGACCCCAGAATAAACACAATCATTATGCACTGCAAATGTGAACTAAGAAGAATCAAAATTTTAAAATGTACAGTCAATGTTTAGTACACAATGAAAGAAAATGATATAGTTCTTTATTATATTTAGAAAAGAAAACATTATTTGACAAATTCAGTTCTGATTCCCCACAAAAGCATATCAACAATCTAGAAACACAAGAGAACATTTTCAATCTGTTAAATGGTGTCAACAAAAAACAAAGAGGAAACATAGTACTTTAATGGTAAAAAAAAAAAAAAGAAAATGAAAACAGAGAACAGCCCAAGATCACAGTGCTTCTGTTTTCCCCAGGGCAGGTATCTCAGGCAGGAAAATATACAGGTGGACGGGAAGCACAAGGAGAAAATGGGTTATATGGCAAAAGTAAAATATCATACTGGGCTAGAAAAGCCCTCTCTCTCTCTCTCTCTCTCTCTCTGTCCTTCCAGCCCTTCCCTTCTCTTCCCTCTCTCTTTTTCTTCAGCGCTGAGGATTTAAATGAGAACCTTTACACTCAGCTAGGTCACCAGTCCTTTTTATTTTTTATTTTGAGACAGGGTATAACTAAGTGTTACGGCTGTGTCTAGCTGTTCCTCCCAGACCTCGTGCAGTCATAGCTGGGCCTTTTCAGAAGAGGCTGCATCTAGACTGTGTGACAGCGGGATGGATTCCTGATGCTGTGAGTGCTGCCTGCCCTAAGCAGCCTGGTAAAATACGCTGGGTAGAAAGAGCTGTGTTTGTCTCTTGTTGCTTTGCTGTCTTCTGCCACCATGGACTATTCTCCACTGTGTGCCGTCCTGCCTTGGAGCCAGATGATTATGGACTGAAACTTCTGAAAACTGAGAGCTAAATAAACCCTTCCTCCTTCAGCTTTGGGTGTCAGGTGTTTCGTCTCAGCAATGAGAAAAGTAACTGGGACACTGAGTCGATTAAGCTCTTCAGGCAGGGTGTGATCTCACGATACTCCAGCCTCAGCCTCCCAGAGCTACAGGGAGGAGCTTTCACGTGTGGCGGAGTTTTCTTTCTTAATTAGTGGACACACAAAGTTGGCTTTGTTATCACAGTTCCCCATGTAACATTATAAACTCTTGTTGAAACAAATGCTTTAAAAATAATGCCTAATGGAAGAGAACCCAATAGGGTACTTAACTTTGGGTAAAGATAAGCTAATAACCATGGGTATTTAAGGCAGCTACTTTACTTAGGCAGGTGATAATTGAGTTTCCTTATAAAGACTGCATCTGAGACTCCAGCTACACTTCAGAAGGTGGGATGTCATTCGTCCTGTATTTCACTCTGACGTGAGTAGCTGCGAGGCGCTCCCTCGTACTGAGTCAGTTCCCACAAGAAGGATTTTATTTCAAATTCATACATTTACTCTCTTCTGCGCAGTGATTCTGGGAGAGGCAGTTGTAAACCTCTTGGAGAGGTGGAAACATCTAGAGAACACTGTTAAGGGAACTGGAGCCCCTCAGTACATCACTTAACAGTGCACAAACGGCCAGGCAATTGCGCGAGCAGAGGTCACAGCTTTCATTCTCCTGTCTGAAAATACATCGTACTTCTGTTCATAGTTCACACGTGTTCAAAACACAGCGGTAGAGCCTTTAAGAACCAATATTTTAGAAGGCTTTTCCACAAATGCTCTTCATATATCTACACATAGGTAAGGGTGTGGTTGTAGGAACAAAAATGTTATCATACTATTTAACTATGAAGAAAATAGATGTAAAGAAATTCAAAATTAAAAATGGGAGGAGAGAGATTATTAAATATTAAGAGTAAACATGGACAGGTATCTGGAAAGATTTCACTGAAACAATGTTAGAAATAGTAAACAAATTCAATAAAGTTGCAAGATATAAAAACAAAATACAAAAATCAGTATCATTTCTGCCCACTAATAGTGAACTAAGAAAAATCCCACTCACAGAAGCTTCAAAAATACTTAGAATAAATTCAACCAACGTGATTACAGAGCTTTATTCTGAAAACTGTACTATGTGGATGCATAAATTTGAAGAAGACAAAATAGATGAACGGATATTCCTTTTTTATTGATTGAAGTACATAATATTGTTAAAATGCCATACTACTCAAATCTTAATCTGAAACTTCAAGGCAGTCTTTGTCACAAGGTAAATGACATTTTTCATAGAAAGAGGAAAACATACTTTTGAAAACAAATAACTCAATTATAAAAGCGTGTTAGACCTAAACAGACAATTCTCGGCTCCATGCAGGTCTCACCACAGGAGATAACCCCTCGATCCAGTAAGAATGCATCACCCAAAAGACCCCACGTAACGAGCTGGGGAGGCTGTGGAGAAAGGGACTGCTGCACACAAGTGGGTGGGATGGGAGGGAGGGGGCAGCGCAGCGACTCCTCGCAGCATCAGAAGCAGAAGTGCAGGGTCCAGCCATCAGAATCTAACGGTGTGGAAACAGCCAGCAGACATGGACTCAGTGTCACCGTTCATCAAGGCAAGACACAGGGTCGGCCACACTGCACACCGGTGGGTGGATGGATAAATAAAACGTAGCATGCAGCCACATGCACACACGGACACACACACACACACAAGCACGGAAACATACGCACAGTGGAATACTATTCAGCCATAAAAATGGAGGAAATTCTGTCATGTTTGGAAACATGGCAAGACCCAGAGGACACTGTGCTACCAGAAGTAGCCAGACATGGAAAGACAAATGCAATATGGTCTCACTCATAAATGGAATCTCACAAAAGTTTATCTCACAGAGGTAGAGAGGAAAATAATGGTCATCTGAGCTAGAGTAGATGGGGGCAGGGGCAAAAGGGAGATATTTTGCTCAGAGTATCCAAAATTTTAGTGAGAGTAAAGGAATAAATCCAAGAAATGCATTACACAGCTTGATGAGGATGGTAAAACACTGGCTCTTGAGAGCAGATGTACAGTGCTCTCCGGGAAAAGGGCATCAGCCGCTTGAGAAGACACAGGTGGTGACAGGCGGGACTTATCATTCTGTGAGGTGTATGCACTTCAAGATACCAGGTTGTATACAAGCAGTTTTATCCACCGATTTGAACTATACTAAAATGCTTCGAACACTGCGCATGAAAAGAAAACCACCTCCCACCGCTTCTACTTTATTAAAGGACACCACTGACACATAAACATTACTCGGAAACTGGTGCGCGTGTGCGCGCGCACTGGTTCCAATCTTTGTCAGTTCTTTTCTCTGGCGTCCGTTCCAACTACCTCTCCCCGGAAGGCAGGTCCCTGCTGAGACTTGTGCCTGGATGCTAGCAGGTTTGGGGAGCAAAGGAGAAGGAAGTCTCTGCACTGCTGGAATAAGAGGTTGGAGGGCATAAAAGTGATTTGACCAAGGAAAGGGAGGAGCCCGACTGTGAAGTCTGGCAGGCAGGTCGAGCTTCCTTCCCATCTCACCAACAGAGTCCTTTGGAAGAAGGAGGCAGAGAGGAGAGAGGTGCCAAACGGAAGCCCGCGGTGGGAGGCACTGTCTCTACCTCCGCCTTCTGCTAAGGCTCCACTGAGCCCTCAACCCCCCTTCCGGGACTCCTCAGTTTCCCCCACCTGCAAGGCCTCCAGGTGGAGTCTGCTCTGACCTGGATCCAGGGCTGGGTGCTGGCACACAGCCCAGTGGAGCTGGCCGCAGCCGCGCTCCGGCCCCGCACAAGGTCTCTGCGACACGGACCTCCTCAGCCTTCAGCAGCGAGGGCTGGCATTTGGGGCTGAGCACGCTCACCCCAGGGCTGCCACGCACCCTCCCAGGGACGATCCCTTGTGAATCATAACAATGGAGCTCTTTACGGTCATGTCCAAGATTGCATTTAAAATTGCTATGAGAGCTACTACAAGACACAGAAACACGAGGAAGGGTGCAAATTACACCAGCCAAGAGGAAAACGGCCAAGCTTCTGCAAGGATATTTGCACGTAGTTCATGTCACCATTGTGCAAAGATAAATTAAAAATGGGAAAGTGCCGACACCCTGATGGAGTAACAGCCTGGACCTGGCCGGGCCTGCAGTCTAAGTCGCCCACTAATGACATTTCCGGTCACTAAAGCAAGGCATGGGCTTGCACACTTCAGCAGCGCTCGGCGTGTGGTGAGGTGATAGCAGGGACAGAGGCAGGTTATCAAACGGCGCCGCCCGGCCCGAAGAACTGGCGGAGGTCCGTTTCAGATCAGATTTTCTTCGCGAGGCTTCCTTACAGAGCAGCGATTGCACGCGTGGATCAGGGCGTGCGGGGCAGTCCTCTTCCCCGCGGCCTTGCTTTGAAGTAAGGCGGGTCCTGCTGGGTTTCAGCCCGCGCAGTGCCCAGTTACTGTGTGACAGCCGCAGTCAGAGGCAGGCTCGGCCGGGCCTGAACCGTATCGGTTCATTGTTTTAAATGCGGACGGTTTGTAAAACCCGAACTGCAAAGGAGCGCTCACCGTGTGCTGTTTCATGGAGTTCTGGGTTCTCCGCATCGTCCTTCGGAAGAGCCTGCTTCGGTGTGACACACTGGGGCGCCAGGCTGTGGCTTAAGACCACATTAGCAAAATTAGACTCTGTCTGTCACAAGAGGAAAAGAGCAAGCGCCTGGTGAACTAGCACAAGTGAAAAATGCGCTGACAGACACGTGGAAAGCGAGGCGGTCCTGGGGCAGTACCTGTGTCACTGTAATTTCTCTTTAGAGAAATCGTTTCCCGGATAATGTTGAGGCCAGACAAAAATCCCCCGCCATACAAAAACAAATTGCTTCTCAAACCCACAAAGCACTAAACCCCATTGACTTGGGGGAGGTAGAGGGAGAAATAATTATCGAAACATAATTCCAAATGCTCTGAGAACTGAGTATCGTGTGTTGTCCTGCGGGTCTCCGAAGGACTCGAGTGGCCCTAACGCTGCTCTAACCCCGCGCCGGCCCCGGTGCATCGTTTACAGCTCGCTCCTCATTAAATAGCAGCCTTTGGCGGAATTGATAAATATAGTCTTCAACATTAACTAAATAATCCTCCCAATAGTCTGGTAAAACAGATGGAGAAAATAAAACGGAGGAGTTGTTAAGGGGCTTAGCTAGCCCGCAGAGACAGTCCTGGGCTGGAGTCGGTCTGGACCTCCCGAGTTCAGGTTTATGACACTGCGCCATTTTTTACTTGCAAATACCAAGCAAGCCTTCAAACCACAGCCCCCAGCCCTCTCCCCGACCGTCTTAATCCTCTCCCCTTAATTAAGAACAGGGCATAGTACCCTGCAAAGGAAATTGTAGCTTTTTCAAGTGTGCGTTTTCTTGTGTACACATTCGTGAACATTAAAGAGGCTTTTAAATAGTACATTGTTATTTCAAGTGGGTATTTTTCTCCCTTTTTTCTGAAGTATCAAATTAGTTCAGAACACATTGTTTTAATCTTTTAAATTAATTCCACTTCTTGCCATAACCAGCTCCTTTTTAATTAACTGGAGTAAGTTCATTTATTACTGTTTCTCCTTGGTGACAAGTACTTTTCTTGGGTGCCAGAGTGCATAGATCGGCGTGACTCTGACGTGGGGAGGGAGGCTGTGCCTGCGCCTGCTCCAGGGAAATTGTGTGTCCCAGCCCCACGCAAGGCGCCCCTCACTTCACCGGGCCCTTTGATGCGGGGGTCTTGGCTATTTTTACGTTTTAAGGCCGTGGACCTGAAATTTTACAGCGTGGCACCTTTGCACATTGAGCAATATAAATGGCTGGTCTCCTCTTTCCCATTAGAGCTTACCAAACAACCTTTTAATACTTTAGTTTTCCTTCTAAAGCTCACCTGACAGTTTTAGCTCTTGATATAATTAATACTTTTCATTACAGTTTATATTTCACGGTTTCTCTTGGCTTGGATTCTGGCCCCAAGTCCAATCAACCTTGGGTTGGTGACGAATAGTGTTTCAGAGCTGCAGAGCTGAGAGCTATTTTGACAATCATTCTTAGGTCATGCCATCACATCAGGTTTTGTGGTTAGTCATTTTTCTCTCAAATACCAGCGGATCCCTAGAAACTTTCCTGAGTTTCAGATGCATGCGAATACTACTTTTCTACACCCCTTTTAAGATATCCCACATTACTGCATCTATTTTTATATCTTATTTATATGTTGTCCTTATTTTCCAATAATAAATACCTTAAGACAGAAAGTAACTCTTGCTAAATTTAGATTATTCCAGTCCAGGTTGGATGTCTGCTGTATACTAACCCTCAGTTAGTGTCTGCTGAGGTGAGTTGAGTTTCCCCTCCTGAGGAGGAAGCCTTCCCTGTGGGATCTCCAGCCGTTCTACATTTCCCATTGAACATCCTGCCCCTGCCCAGTTCTTTCTGCCTCTTACCTATTTGTCTTACTTCAGAGGAGCACAGTTCTCTCCTTTCAAACTGGAGCTCACCGTGCCGCCCTGTGCTGCTCACAGGTTTGCTGAAAAGCCACCTGAGACCCACACTTAGCAGCTGTCACAGCCATGGTGACCTTCCTTTGTATTTTCTAATTCGTTTTGGCCAAATTCCTTCCAAAAGGTAGAATATGAAAAGAGGAATAAATGTTGTGGGGACCCCCACCCCACCTCGGGTGATGGAGGAAGCATCAGCGTAGGGACACAGGGTGTAACCTGAACCCACCCCTGGGCCCTGTGGTCCCTGGGTGTGTGCGTGGCCCAGGCTGGCCTGGAGACACACTGGACAGAGCCCAGCACGGGGACCTCCCCTGGCTCCTTCTATCCTTTAAACCACACAGACTGATGATTTAAAATGGGCACTCTGTCCGGGCTCCAGGGGCACAGCCTGGGGTCAGCACGCTGGCCAGATGTGCTGCCCACAGTCTCCGGGGGTCTGCGCTGGGTGCGGGGCTCCTGGCACTGACACCTCTCCAGTCTTCAACACGCCACTTTGCTTCTGCCCCTGCTTTCATGTTCTCCTCTGTCTGTCATTTATAGGACGACTGTCCCTGGAGTTGGTGCGTGGCCACATGGCAGACCTTTACCTCAGGCACCTACCAGGGACCTTCCCCGAGAGAGGCCCACCCGTGCGTGCAGGGCCGAGCACCTGAAACCCTGTGAGGGCCAGCAGTGTCCTCCCCACAGGCAGCAGAAGCCAGGTCTGATGGGCGGTGACAGGAGCCTGAGAAGGCACAGTGCCTAAGGCCTCTAAGGTGTGCTCAGAGGGACCCTGAAATAGACAAAGGCCTTGGCGGCAGTTAAAGAATTCTGGAAAACTTCAGACTTTCATAGTAATGTATCTACAGCTACTCACTGACTGCAACAATGAACTCTACTAAAAACACTAAAATAGGAGAAATTGTGCGCATGCGTGTGATTTAGATTTAAAAACTGAGACAGCATTCAACGTGTTTTCTCCTAAGTACAGCCTTGCTTTGACTTCCATACAATCAAATCTCAGTTTCCCAGTCATCGTGGCCCCTTTGAGCACAGGGCACCACCTGTCAGCAGGGTCACCTTACTGATGGCCCAGTGCCACGCATTCTTCTCTTGCCTTTTTCACTTTCCGCTGCTGTGAAAAAACCCTATTTAGTGGGTTAAAACAACAGTGATTTATTACGCCTCACAGTGCCTCAAGCCGACGTCGCAGCCATTTTTCTGGTCATGCTTGCAGCCCCCTGCCGGCCTGTGGAGTGCACTACCTGCCGGGCCTGGAATGTCCCAGGTCGGGCCCTGGGCAGGGACAGCTGCAGCACTGCGGCCACCGAGCCACCTTCTCCGTTCCTGTGACCTCGGGGCAGATTTATTGCGTGGTGGTTCGGGGCTGCCAACGCTCAAAGGCACAAATGGCCAGGTCTGTGCAAGGCTGGGGTCAGAGGCTTGGGTGGCACCCTTGCTGCTGCTTGAGACCCAGAGCTGCTCAGATTCATGGTCAAAGGGGACCTCAAGGGCATTAATGCCAGAGCCAAGGTCCCCTGCGTGCCATCTTGAAGACCAGGGTTCCTGGGCGAGGGTTCACTTTCCAGGAAAAAGTTACCTCTTCAAAGTTTTGTAACATTGCAAAGGTGGAGACTGTGTCTCGTGACTCTTCCTACATTTTAGGACACAGTGCTGACAAGGGCGCCTGCAGTGAGGCAGCTAACCAGTGGGCAGTGTCTTCCTGCTTCATGCAGATCATCTCGCCTAGCTCCCCTGGGAGCTGTCCCCTAAACAGCAGTGATGGGGAAGCAGCCCGGGTGGCCCCCGCCTCCCTCTGGAAGCTGGCAGAGGCCCTCGGAGCAGTCCTCCTCATTGCTGGGTCCCTGCTCTGTGTGTGGATCGTGTGCTAACTTTTCTGACTTAAATAACTCCCAAGGAAGGAATGAAAAGAAGAAAGTGGGCCCAGTGGGGTATGTTTTAAATTCCCGATGGGCTTCCTCTGCTTACGGAAGTTCTAATGAATTTGACCTTCTGCAGTCCGCATTCGTCACCTTCTCAGTGGAAGGATATTCTGTGTGTGTGTGTGTGTGTGTGTGTGTGTGTGTGTGTGTGTGTCTCTGTCTCTCACTCTGTCTCTCTCTCTCTGTCTCTCTCTCTCTGTCTCTCTCTCTGTCTCTCTGTCTGTCTCTTGCTCTCTTGTCCTTCTCTGTCTCTGTCTCTCCCTCTGTCTCTGTCTGTCTCTGCCTCTCTCTCTCTCTCTCTTTCTCCCTTGCTTTTCGCATTCACTCCTGCCCTTGTATGGCTGTTTCTTCAAATGGGCCAGGCCTGCTGGCTGCCTGGAAATCTTTTCACTTCTGCAGCCTTTTCACCTAGGGGTCCATCTGAAGTACTTTTATTGCATCACCCAGGCACCGGGCTGTTTCTGCTGCCCTTAAACTCTCTCTCTTTTGTAACCGTGGAGACTCACGGGTGACATTATTGGCTCTGTGTAATCTAATACTTTTGCATTCCATATTTTTCGTAGGCAAAGAAATCAACCCTGACAAAGCAATGACCTCAACATAATTGTCCTTAACGAAAAGGTTACAGTGTTCTCACCAGAATAATAGCCCCGGAACGCATTCCTTTTTGTGACTCTATGTCTTACTTTGCTCTGAGCTCTTTAAACATAACAAATAATTATGCCTTATTAAGCACCTGCCCAATGAAGCCGGAAAATCAGAGGATAGAGGAATTAAATCCCGACCTTTGACTTCTTCTGTCAGATGCCAGGATGATTATTTCTACTGGATCTCGGGCTGACATTGGGGAGCAATTGGCTAATCCCCATGTTCCCCAAACTCGCTCTCTGGCCTCTGACAATGCCCATCTTGTTCTATGTCTTAGATTTATGGTGATTTATTTACCGTGTGTGTAATAGTATCTCCTTTTAACTTTAAAGGGAACAGCACCCTCTGACTTTCAGCCCTGATTCTCAGGGGAACTCAGGAAAATAAAGTTTGAAAACTTAGAAATAAGTTTTTATCTTAAAGTCTTCATTCCTAAAACAGAATTTGAACAAGTGAATAAATAGTGATATGAAAGGAAAATCGTTTGTGTCTAATTAGTCGGGACTTTACCCTGGAGAGGGCCATATTAGAATAATAGCACACCAAGAACAAAGAACTGCAGGTTTGAAGAGCTTTTCCCAACAGTGAGACTAGTGTGCTAGCTGCGATTTAGGCACTAGGCCACTAGTAGTTTGAAAATATGGCTGGAGTGTCATTGCCTTTAAGTTATAAATATGACGAAGCCTAGAATTGTGAACAATATCAGCTCCAATTACAGTCAGGAGGAAATGTGGACCAAACTGTTGCTAGATGAGACGGGCAAAAAACACAGGGACGGAAAATGGAAGCAAAGCGAGAGTCACACAAGTCACTGAACGTCTGCCACAGGGGAGCGATTTTCTGGGAGTGCAGTGAGTTTCCTAAGACAGCGCCACCCATAGCAGAGTAGGGAAAGGAGGTGGGACAGAGACAGAAAGGAGAAGGCAGAGTTCCTGACTTTATATATAAAGCTGGCTAAAAATGTCTGAATGTGAGTTACATTTCAGAAAAGCCCGTTCGGCCACAGTAGAATCTCACATTCAACTATGAAAATTTAGATGAAAGACGTGCAGCCTCCCTTGGGCTGAGCGATGCCCTGAGGGCTCCACCTCAGGAGGCCCCGAGGCGGCCTCACCTCTGGGAGTCACAGCCTCCCTGGGCTTCTCGCCCTCCTGAGCAGAAGCTGCCCCAGTGCCACAATTTGAGAGGCATTATCTCAATTCCCGCCCATCATCCCTCTAAGGACCCAGCATGGAGGGCGCAAAACAAAGAATCCTGGTTTGAGACTTGGTAAGACACTTAACAGGAGAGAGGAAAAGATCAGGGGGGTTCAGAAAGCTTCGGGGTACAAAGCGGCCCCCACTCAGGGACTGCAATGAGAAATGACATAGAAAATGCCCTGGAAAGGAGAAGCAGAGGCCGGTTGGTGGCGATGCCAAAGGAGGCAGCTTGGAAGCTGTCACTGGCCTCCCCTTTGTTTTTATATAGATACTTTGCTACCAATAAAAATTCGAACCCAAAATTCACTAGTGGAAACTTTAATTCCATTCAAATATTATAAGAGATGGTGAAGGAAATAATTCAAAGTGAGAGCTTAAAATGAAATTGATAAGATTTAACCAGAAAGGAGTTAGGTTTTGAAATGCTGAGCCTCATACATGGAGGAGCTACAAAGAGAGAGGGGAAGATTTGCAGAGCTGTTAAAAGAAGTTTCATCCTGGACCAGTTCTGCAGGGCCCAGCAGGAAAACAAGCTAAGCTGACTGAACTCTAGGAATCTATTTGCAGGGCGCTGCTTCTCATTTTACTTTAAAATGTTATCTCATTATTAGGTGTTTGCAGCGCATAGTGAGGACATTGCCAGAGTGAGTTGGTGAGTGTGAAGAGCAAATCTCACTGCCTTTTCTTCTCATTCACCTCCTTCCACGTTCCCCACCTCCAAATTTCCTTTCTCTTTGCAGAAGATCATCCTCTTTCCTTTTACCTGTCTTACATTTTGCACTTAATGACTATTACCTATTTTTGAACCAGTATCATGTGATTTTTTTTATCATAGTAGCTTTGTAATATAGTTTGAAACCCCTGATTTTGATACTTCCGGCTTTGTTTTTATTACCCAGGACTGCTTTTGTTATTCTAGGTCTCTTCTTCTATATAAATTGTAGAATACGTTTTCTAGTTCTGTGAGAAGGCTGTTGGTATTTTGTTAGAATTGGATTAAATCCATACATCAGTTTTCTATTGTCTGATGTCTTCTTTGATCACCTTTATTACAGTACTGTAGTTTTCATTACAGCACTCTCACTCCCTTGAGTAGGTTACTCCCTAAATATTTAATTTTTAACCTACAGTGAATAGTGGCTTTTTCCTAATTTTTTCTTCATAATTGGTTACAAAAGAATTGCTGATTTTTATGTGACTTTGTATCCTGCTACATTGCTGAAATTGCTCATTATTTGTGCTTTTTATTGGTGGGATATTTTGGGGTCTTCTAGAAATGATAATGCTATCTGTGAATAAGGGCAGCTTACTTATTCTTTCCCTGTGTGTAATCCTTTTCTTTCTTTCTCTTGCCTGGTTACTCTGACTAAAGTTTCAAGTACAATGCTGAACAGGCGTGGTGATGGTGAACATCTGTGTCTTGTTCCTGATTTTTGAGGAATAATTTTCAGTTTCTCACCATTTTATTATGATGTTTGAGGTAAGTTTGTCATAAGTGGCTTTTATCTGATTGAGATAAGGGCCTTTTTTACCCATTTGCTTCAGAAATTTTACCATGAATTTTTGTCAAAGAATTTTTCTATGTCTGTTGTGACAGTCATGTCATGTTTGTCCTTCCTCCTGTTTATATGATGTAGTGTATGTATTGATTTGCATACATCAAATTGTCCTTTCATCCTTATGTGAAGTCTACTTGGTCATATTATGGGAAGGTTTTAATGATCTGCTGTGTTCCTGTTTCCAGTATCTTGCTGGAAAGTTTTGTGTATGTGTTCACTTGAGAGAGTGACCTGCATCTATCTTAGTTGTGTCCTTGTCCAGTTTTGTAATCAACACAATGCTGGCTTCCAAGAAGGAGTCAGGGAGAGCTCCTAACCTTCCAGCTCCTTTTATTTTTAATACCAAGTACATTTATTAGAAAAGATGAAAGTTATGAAATATCCTCATATCCTTCCTTGAGAAATTAAAAATAAAAGACAGACTAAAACCAAAAATGAATAGAAGAAAATAACACAGATCAGAAAACACAATCCCTTACCAAACTGCCAACCTCATTTTTCATAAAGATTAACATTTTGATTCTTACATTTCTATAAAAATAGAAAAGACTCAGAATAGTCTAAACAACTTTAACAAAGGAAGAAAATCAGAGCTCCCCAATCCCATGACTTATCACAAAGTCGCACCAATTGTAACAAAACACATTGATATCAAGATAGACAAACCACCAAAGTACCAATATAAAATCCCAAAATAGATACCCACATAACCACCAATTGATTTCTGGCAAAGATGCAAAAGCAGTTAAGTGGATAAAGGATTGTACCATCAATACACATACCTTCAGTTCCACTAGTATGAAGAGTATTAGATCTTTCCTGGCACTCTTACAGAATTCAGCAAGGAATCCATCGCTTACTTTACTTTTCTTGGTTGATTGGTTTTTCGTTTGTTTGGTTGGTTGGTTGTTTTTATTGCCTCAGTTTCATTGCCTGTCACTGGACTGCTCAAGGTTTTTATGTCTTCTTGCTTCAAGCTTGGTAATTCAAGTATATGTAGAAATCTATCCATCTCTTCTGGATTCTCCAATATACTTGAGTACAATTATTCATAATAGTTATTAATATTTTTTGGACTTCAGTGATATCTGCTGTAATATAATTTATTTACTTCTAATTCCTTGATTTATTTTGTAACTTATGGACTATTAATGAATGTATTGTTTTAATCTTTATGTATTTGCGTAATTTTGTGGTTTATTCTGCCTTTGATTTCCATTTTCATCTGATAATATATTTTGAGATAAGGTATTATTTTGATTCCAAATGGGCTTAGAGAAAGTTCTGTGTGTTGGTGAGAAGCATGTTTATTTTTTTGTTGAAAGATGGGACACTTTGTAAATATCTGTTAAGTCTGCTTGTTTTATAGTTTAATTCAGTCCTCATATTGCTTTGTTGATTATCTTTGTCTAGTTGATCTTTTTGCGTGGAAAAAAACAAAATTTCAAAATAAAATAATAGTAGAATAACAATAGTTAATGCATTGTTCTCTTCAAAATAGTTACTTAGAGTACAAGATATGGGCATAAAAACTCTCCAAACGATATTAGAACAAAACTTTCTTTAGTGACCTTCATTATCTCTTCTAATGAGCTGTGGCAGGAAGTCTACTTTGCTGAAAATAGCTATTGCTACTTGCTTTTAGTCCCCTTTTTATTAAATACCATTTTCCATCCTTTGATTTGTAGCATATGAATTTCTTTTTGAACTAAATGTGTTTTTGTATGCAGAATAACATTTGGGTCTTTTTACAATTTAATCTTCCAATCTATGTCTTTTGATTGGGGAACTGAGACCATTCACACTGAGAATTATTACTGAAAGATATTATCTTTCTCCTCTAGGTACATTGATTTTCTGTTGATGATTCCTTTCCCTTCCTCGCCCCTTTGCTTATCTGCCCTATCTAATGTATTCATTCCACTAGAATTTTTGTGTCACTGGCTTCCTTGTTTTTACAATATCCCTGAGAAATTCTTGGAGTGTTAGTTTGGTGGTCATGAATTTCTTATGGTGCTCTTTGTCATGGAAAACCTTATCGCTCCATCTATTTTGAAAGAGAAGTTTTCAAGATATATTAGCAACTTTTAGGGCTTAAAACACTTATGTCCAAATGCTCTCAGTGTTTAAGATTTGAAAATTATAAAACACTTCACAAATCTGCATGCATCCTTGTGCAAGGACCATGGAAATCTCTACATTGCTCAAATTTTGGAATATGCGTTGCTGAAGTGAGCAGAGAATTGTATGAATCTACTAAAGATTCTCAGTGTTCATATGAAATTGCTGAGCTGCACTTGTGATATACACACTCACATCCTCACAAGTTTAGCATTAAATTTTTCTCTGACCTAATGCGTTCATGGTGACTAAGTTCCTACATACCCATTCATTCTGAGAGGGTGACGGTGCTTCTCAGGGAGCACTAATCTGACCGCTGAGAACAGGACGTAAACCTTGCCATGCTCTTATACCAGCCAGTTCTAACCTTCCTAACCTCTGGACAGACGATGCTTCTGTGGGCTAGTTTTCTTCCCTCACTCTGGGCGAATGCAGCTCCATTTAACAAAAACTTAGACTTTAAAAGATGCAGTGAGCTAGACTCAACCCCTACTCACACACTCACTGGAAGCTCTTAGGCTCCTGTTTTGTTGCCTTTAGATACACTCTAGTCATTTATATAATCTTTCATCTAGTAGTCACTGGTTACCTTATATTGGTAAAGTTATTAATTTTGCTTCTTATCTTCATAAATTTTGCTGCAATATCCCCTTCACCTAATTGTTTGATCAAGTTTCATATTTTCTTAAATCTACCTGAAAAACAAAATGGAAACATAAACTTTTCTGTCCCTGTTATCTTTTTTTTTTGTACTAGGAATTGAACTCAGGACCTTGTGCTTACTAGACAGGTGCTTGTGCCACTGAGCTATCTCCTTGGCCCTGTCCCTGTTATCTTTTGTGTTGCTGGTTTGGTTTTGATTTATTTTCTGAGAAACTAAATTATAGTGATGACTCAGGTGGTATCAAAGCCCACTGGCCTGATTTCCAGGAAACACCTGTTGTGTTTATTTCCATGTCTGTTGACAGGTGGGATCCCAGGAAAAGAAGTTTTGGGAAGGAGCATACTACAGGATTTGGGCTAGATGCCATTACTCCACGAGAGCATTAGGGAATTAGTTTGTGGGAGGGTACCTTGAATGAAGTGCTGTTGAGAAGAAGAATCAATTCCAGGACTGGGGAGGTTAGTCCTTTTGATGTAGACGGTGGAAGAATGAAAGGCTTCTAATAAAAAAGCAACTGTCTGTCTTGTTAGTGAGAGGAAGGGCAGTTATTTTGGCTGCCTCAAGGTATTCTTATGCCTTTCTTATTTCCAGCAGAGTCCTGGGACAGCCTTGTCTGTCTTGTCCTCCCTTCTGGCTATTGTTTATGGTCTTGTCACGCTCATGGAAAATACTGGACACACCCACCAGAGCTCAGTTGCCAAGTCTCCATCTTCCTGAATGCAGAATCTTTTTACACATATGGTTACCTTTATTTTTGTTCATATTCCTTCCTATGAAGATGTTTTCTAGTTGCGAATCCTGACTCATAATCCAGTGGAAGTGGTGCTGGATCTTTAAGACCGCGCCATGGGTCTGAATATTAGTTTTCTCCTTTGTGAGACACAGTGCTGGATGCCCACCACTTAAAGAAGGAGGTGCTCGTTGACTCAGCCTTTCAGAGGATTCGGCCCATGGTCAGCTGGACCCCCAGCAGGAACATGGTGGAGGTGCCCGGCAGAGGAGAACCGCTTAGACGATGGCCTCTGGGAAGCAGAAAAGGGGGGCCGTGCCCCAGAGGAAGGGGAGACGGACCCTGCGTGGTACCGAGGTGGGGTCTCCATGACACACCCAGACACCGAGCCCCAGACCACTCCCTAAGCAAATCCTCTTGACACTCCCTAACTGCCACAGTGGCTTCCTGAAACTGCTAGGTCCACGTAAAAGAGACCAAGAGAGACCTCAGCTGGAGAACAAAGCAGTAGAGCAGTCAGAGCCGAGGGTGTGCTCGCGTCTGGCGGGCCAGTGAGCCTCTTGTCCGTGTCCGGGCTTGGCTGGATCCCGGATGAGTCCAGCGTCTTCTCTCTGGGTTGATGACCCCACTTGCTTCAGCTTGCCCCCCAGTTCCATCTTTTACAAGCAACATCAATGGGCTTTATCAGGATTGCGCCAAACTGTAAAATCTTGGGGACAATAGCAAACGTTTCTCCGTGTGTCCCCTTGAGCTCCTGCCTTCGGGTCTAAAAATAACCAACGGCTCTAAATGCTTGGCGGAGCGTCAGCAGCAGGCGGGCTTTGTCGTTGTTGTTTTCTGTTTTTGCTTTTAGTTTTTAGTACTGATGTAGCTTTTTCTTATTGTTACCTTTCCTTGGTAACAATAAGGCATGGGAACCGGTAGAGAGGAAAAGGAAATTAGTTTGCAAAGTAAGCACTCTATTTTCTTAACCAGAGAAACTTATGTGAGTTCTAAATGCTAAAAGAAACAAAGGCATATTTTCCCTGCTTTGAATTTAGAAGTTTTACATGCCAATAGTTGGAATTCCTTCAAACTTGCCTCGGCCTGAAATTCTCAGTGTGGCAGGTCTTACATCTCACTGTTTCCACCTGAGAAGGAAGTAGGCTCTAATAAACACTTGAGAATGTCTTTGGCGTCCTCTGGTAAGGAAAGCGCCCGGTGTCTGCTGTGGAACCCAGCACTTCTGGCGCAGAGCTCTCTAAAGGGTGACACGGGTGGCCGCCTGGAACCTGCTGGCTGTGGCTAAGGAAAGTCTTTGGGTTTGACCCTGAGATTCTCCCTAAAGCCGAGGTTGGCAGCTTGATCCCCTGGGAGCAATGTTCAGAGGCGAGGCTGGGGCAGTGGCCGCTCCCGGGGTGCTAACACCGGGAACACACCGACCTCTGCAAGCCCAGGCTGAGGTAGCCCTCGGGACGCGGGGTCTGGGTGGAGGAAGGGGCTCACGGAGCTGTGCCTGAAAGACCTGTCCCTGGCAACTCCCCCCGGTTCTCTGTGTCACACCCTCTTTGGGTCCCATGAGAGGAGCCACTTGGCCCACCACATGGGACTGCAGGAGGCCACAATGTTCTGCCTCGTGATGTGGCCAGAAATCCTGGGGCCGAGTGCGCTGGGCTAGACAGAGCCTGGCTGCCTGGGGCCCGAAAGGCTTTCCTAGGGCGGCCTGTTGCTTTTGCTCAAGTATCTCGTCACGGTAGCGGCAAGGTAACACTGGATTTTGCGAACAGGAAATAATCAAATACACTTCAGACTACCTCTTCCCACCAAGATGCTCGCCACTGACCCGTGGCCGCAGTGACCGTGGCAGAGAGGAAGTAGGAGACTGAATGGTGTGCCCAGCTAAGTGGGGTCTAGAGTAACGCAGGGCCTGCACGTGGTGCCAGCCTTCTTCCCAGGTGAAAGCAAAAGAATTAAGATTTGATGTTTTTTATATCATGCACTAATTTGGGGGAAAGTCTATGATTAGTTTCTTTTTAAATGGCACATTAAATAATGCTTTCAAGAACATAATCATAGACTTTAAAATGAGAAAAAATTTGGAAGTCATTTGGTTTACAAGAGTGTCTAAGAGAACATAAAGAAATACATTCCATGTTCAACTAACTAATATTATTAAACACATAACCACCCCAGAAGTAAATGTCGCTTTAATTTATTTAGATTTTTTTAATTTCTAAATATGTACTGTGAATTTTCAAGGCAGGATGTAAAATAATTTCCTACATTTATATGACTGATCAAAACTTTTTCAATATCATGCCTATTAAAATTTTCTAGAATATTTTCTATAACCCTGAAAAACCTACATCTGTACTACTTTTCTCATTTTTATCATTGAAACCTGACAGGGAGAAGCTAAATGATTTGCCCATAATCTGTGGACTTCAGTGCCCAGAATGATACCTGGGACTCTGCTATTCAGCTAATTTTTCTAATATCTTTCACACATCAAATACCTGTATCTATTAGCAACAGAGGTTTATTTTAAACCTGCTTACATATATAAAATGTGTTACAGTAGAATACATTAAAGAGTTTTTTGTCTATGAGTCTTACAATCAAATAAATATTTCTGAAATGTAAAATCTGCTATGATTTTGTCTGTATTTAGCTATATATATATATATATATATATATATATATATATATATATTACTGAGAGGAATAAATGTGGACTGGATAATTTTGTATTATAGCCAGTCAAACACAGGCAAGTAACTCAAGTCAGCTAATCAGATGCTTCTCTTCATTGCCACAGCTGCAAGTTCCCTCTGCAGTTCACGTTTATCTATCTGGTACACATTCAAAATGAAGCATTCGGGAATATCCCTATTGTAAATAAGCAGTTTAGCTGTTAATCAATTTGAATACCTCAATAATACACAAATATATTAGCTTTTTGAAGGCAAGAATCAGCTATAAAATATTAAGGAAGTGCTTAGTTTACTGAGGAAAGCTAAGCCATAGTTGTATCTGTTAAAGATTCAGTCAGGGGAAAATATAATAGCATTTTTGTGCAGAAGTCTCCTGGAACTTCCCCTCAGAGACCTTTTAAACCATGTGGCAAATTGAATAAGCAATATATTTTTTACCAATCTAGAGGTAACTTAGGAAATAAACTAAAAGCCTGATAATTACCAGTACTGAGAACTTATATTTAAGCCAAGATAAAATTTGAATTCATTAAACTCCCTTGAACAGTAACTGCACTGATGACATGCTTTCCAAGGGAACATATGCCTAGTGATTATTGTTCAAAAGTACTTTTGATGCCACTGTTACCAGCTCTTATTCAGGGAGAGGACGGTGTACACATTTCTAGCAGAGGGTGATGCATGCACCGAAAGGCTCATCTGTTCTCTGTCCTGGGAAAATGCCGATCAGCAGTTGGGAAGCAGCAGCTTTCTCCTCCCCCTTCCTCAGTGCGTTCTTCCTGGACTGCCCTCTCTACCTTGCCAAGAGCTCTCTCTCCTCCAGCTCTTTTCCTCATCCCAGCTGAGTACACGTGAACAGTGGGGCTGGCTTTCACACATCCCCGTCTCTGGAGTCGCTCAAGCTTCGGGCCCTGTGGAAGGACCCAAGGCTGTGACTTCTCTCTCCTGGGTCCAGGCCTGCTCACAAAGGCCTATTCGAAGTGCAGCTTATTACACAGGGATCCTCGAGGAGAAAGTCCACGGGGAACTTACCGCCCTGTGCTCAGAGCTGAACAGTGCCTATGATACTGCGGTTAGAAAGAACAATGAATAAACACTCAGCTAAACTCGGTGTTAATTAGCAAAACTTTATGCTTCAGGATCTAATAGCTGATCAGTAGGAGGGTGGTTCTCTTGGAACTGAACTGAGGAGTTTCTTAGCAGACAGGACTTTCAGCACTAAAGGGTAGGCACATCGGGCGGGGTGGTTCGTCTGTCCGTTTGTACACAGGACACACCAGGCCTCTAATCTGGAGGAAGTGGGATCTGTCTGTGTGGCCTCCCCAGGACCTGAAGTGCTGGCTCCCACCTTGCACAGCTGCTCTTGCCTGGAGCTCTTGACCTCAGCTACTTTCTACTCTGCCCCTTCTCTTCCTTCCCTTCCCTGGGCCAGTGTTGCAGCCAGCTCTGCCTTGCGTTCTGCTTTCCTCCTTTTTGTTCATCAAAGCTCACCTACCTCTCTCTGCTGCTTCAGAGCACGCGCTCAGGCTGTCACACATTCCGACCCAGGCACACGTGCACTTTCATCGCATGCATCCGAGTGCTTACTCAGCATCTGCTCTTTGCTAAGCATGGTACAGGCCTTGGCAATAGGTGACACGGAAGAACAGAGAACAATCACCCAAAATGTGGCACATGGACAAGTAAGCAAATAAACACCTCGGTGTGAACTCTGATCAGCGAGCTCCGAATCTTGGCTCCTACAGCACCAGGGAGCTGGCTGTGTACCTAGTGACACTGTTGCAAACCCATCGATACAGAGCTTTGCTTTGTGTGGGTCTCTGTTCAAGGGCTGCATATGGTTGGTTTGTTAACACTGAAGGCATGGCCAACAGTCATACAACTCACGCCAGTACACAGGTCACACACATGCCCAGAAATAACTGAAAAGATGCTGCAACTAACTGATTTTGTGCTTACAAATAAAGCTGAGAAGATAGATTAATTCTTAAATGTGGACACTGGAAATAATTCTTAAATGTGGACACTGGAAATAATAAGGACTCAGGATGGCTCATAGAGATGCATTTGGACAGAGGAGGAGAAAAGGTCTCTGGAAGTGGTAGATGAGATGTGCAGAGCCAGGTGGACACTGGAGGCTGGGCCTGTGGACATTCAGAACCCCAGCCAGGGGACAGAGAAAGGTGTGTCATGTGCCACTGGGGCGTAAAGGACTGAACATCAGAAAGACGCCTGAGGTCCCATGCTGAGGGTGTGTGGCTCATGATAGACACAACTGAAGTGAAGCAAAGTGACTGTCATGGAGGAGCAGGGAAAGGACACGTGGGATACGAGTACAATGGAGCACTTTCCAACGTAAAAGTAAGGGGACCCGTCACCTGTGACGGTGTGCATGCACCAAGAGGACATTAGGCTGAGTGAAAAGACCATCTTACTCACGTGGGGCCTGAAGGGTCCTGCACACTGGAGCGGAGAGTGGAACCGGGTCATGGGGCCAGCTGGGGTCCTGGAGAGGCTCTGGGGTGAGGGCACCAACTGTCGGGTGGATGGGAGGGATGGTCCAAGAGATGCATGTGCAGTGTGGTGACGGTAGCTAATAGTGTAACATATGTCCTAAAAGGAAGAGAGTAGACTTTACGTGCCACCACAGAAAGTTCTAAGTGTGAGATAACTTGAATTAGGTTCTGCAGTGTACACAAAAGTCAAGACTTTACGCTGTGTAAGCGTATAGAAATGTTATCTGTTATTGTAAAAATAAACTGACTACAGTGAAACAAAAAAATCCAAAAGAGATTAATTTAACAAGTCAAAGTTAAGTTAATTCAAGGAGTTGGCATTCATCATTAGGATTTACAGTGGTAGAAAGATCAAGAAAGAGAACAAAACGTCCCTTGGCATGGGCATCTCCTAGGTCACTGGTGATTTTAGCAAACCCTACTTCTCTATGGCTTGGGAACTACAGAGAAGCTGAAGAAATAGATGCAGCAATTTATTTGGGAAGGTAACTAAAAGAAAGGAGACTGAAACAGACAAAGCCATAGAGTATAGAAAATAAGCCAGTGATGTCGAGACAGAGGAAACCCGTGCAGGAAAGGTGCTCTAGGGATGGCTGGGAAGGATGGGTCAAGCGTGCAGGTGCACAGCCTAAATCCAAGGCACAGTTTAGAGAGAGAGCAGGTACAAGTGTAGCATGTATAGAAGGAAAGCTGAAGAAATTTGCACGTGATTGATTTTCTTTTCTTTGTGAAATAAAAAAAGACAAAGATTTTGTACTTTGAAATTTTTTTTTATGAAAAAGATGAAAAGCCCATACCTTCTTCACAAAAATATCACCCGTCTAGTCATGGCACGTGTCTGCCAGGAGCAGCTCTTTGCTCAGGGCAGGGTTTCTAAGACGCCTGTGCGTTGCATTCTCTAGATGACTGAATGAAACTCTGAAATGGAGGAAGTTTTAAAATAAAAACTAAGTTATTTTGCAGAAAATAAAATTACCTTGACGAAAACTGCTAGTGCAATTCCATTTTTGTTATCCTAACAAACTTGAGTCTAGTGTGACACAAAGGGTCACTGTCTTTGGACAGAAACAGCCAGGTGCACTAATGAACGGTGTGTTAGGAACCCTTCTTCCGCCAGTCTGATTGACAGCGCCCCGGATGAGGAACCTAATATGAACAGCATAGCTGTGTTTTCCTGCACTGTGATTCAATTGGATGTGGAAGGTGAGGTTGTGAGGGCCCTCCTGCTGCTCTGGAGGCCATAGGGGACCTGAGGTCCTCCACGCCCCCCAGCAGCTAATCACATTATCAGAGCCAGTCTCAGATTTCCGCCTGCAGGTTCTGGACAAGCAAGGGTGGCAAAGTTTCCATCTTTTTCTTTCAAACTTAAAGTGGAGGAAGTCCTTTGTTAGAATTACTTCTGTCTTGGCTACTTTTCTCTAGCTGCCGAGACAAAATGCCTGATCCCCAAAATGAAGGAAGGAGAGGTTCATTTAGCTCACAGTTCGTGGAGGTTTCAGTGCATGCTCAGCTGGCTCCAAAGCAGGTGGCACATGGCTGACAGGCATATGTTTGTGGGCAGCTGCAGCAGATGTCAAAGGTGACAGGAGCAAAAGGGCAAGAAAGGGGGGAGCAAGCCGCCTCCCCTTACAGTGCGCAGGCTCTGCTCTTGGGCAGCGGCACTCACACCACCTCCTGCTCTCGGAGCACTGGCTGAGGTTGGTACAAAGTGAGGACCCTGGCCCCCTGCTGAAGCACTTAGCTGAACTGCTGACATTTTGAAATTGATACAGTGAACAACATCCTAGAGAGGTAAAGGGTGTCCCCCCCCCAGGAGGACAGCTGCTGAGTTAGTTAGGGTTCCAGACTCCTCAATTTGACACAATGTATCAGCCGTACTAGCTTCTTCCCTGGTCTTTTGTGCAGTTGGTTTCATGTTCTCTGGTCCCTGCCCCGTTCCCTGCAGAGAAGAGCTGCAGCTTCTGCTTCCTCTCAGGCGGGTCCTGACCCTGGCTCTCTGCCTGCCGGGCTGTGCGTGGCAAGGGTTTGTTTCCAGGCCATGAGCATCGGGCGAGACACTGACCACGTGTGGATGGCTGGACGGAAGTGAGTGCTGCAGCCCGGCTGTGGCTGACACCGACTGACGTTTGCCAGTCCCCTGGGGTCATCAGACTCCCTTCCTTCTGATGATGACCAGGAGGGACACCCGAGTGACTGCACCCTAGGGACCAGGAGGGACATCCTAGGGACGTCCACAGAGAGTCACAGAAGCTCGCTGGTGTGGGTTGTGAGTCACAACTGGACTTCATTTTGAAAAGAAGAGTGTATTACTGTCAGGGAAACTGACTGTTTGTCTTGGCTGAAACCTGATGAGGTCATTGAAAGGGGTTTTTAAAGATAGTTACGATCACAAGCTGGCTTGATTACAGGTGGACTTTCAGAAACTTACATGAACTCTTTACGGTCTTCTCTCCTCTGTTCAAACGGCACCATGTGCTCCAAAGGAACTAAAACATCCTGAAGGCTTTGTGGAATAACTTATGGAAACACTCCAGAGGCACGCAGCTTAAACGCGAATTTTGGAGTTTCATTTAGCTGCAAATCCTTTCCTGGATATAAAGGGCAAATTTCAGACAATGTAATTAGATGAGCAGATCATTCTTGGGTATGGGGCAGGCTGGGCCCCAACTCTATGCAGAATTAGAAACATCGGCCAGCCCCACAATGATAAAGGAGGGAGGGGCTCAGGTCCCGTTCACCCACCGGACGGGGTGCCGGCTCTGTCCTCCCCCGCCTCCGCGCAGCCCAAGCCCTTCACCTGCACGGCAGAAATGGGACCGCTCGGTTCACACCGCCCTGCGCTGTTCCCACGGGCGCTTCCGGCCAGGCGACCACTTCGTCCTCTGAAGCAAAGATCGCTGTTGGCCCTAAGGCCATCACAACCACCCTACTCTCCCTCGCCGGCGTCTAGAGCACCAGCTTCCGGCGGCCCTCACCCCCGTCTGCCTGGGAGCTCGGGCCCCAGCGCCCCAGCTCGCAGCCGGCCTTCCGCCTCCCTCCAGCCTTCAATCTGGTTTCGCTCCGGTTTGGCTCCCTGGTCGCTTTGCGTTGTAACGGCAGCCCCTACTGGCTCAGCGCCCGCTGCCCTGGGCCCGCACCTCGCGCTGCCCGCAGGTCCCCTCTCCTAGCGGCGTCCTTGGCGTAGCCAGCGCCTGGGCCTCCCGCGGAGCCGGGCACAGCCGTAGGCGGCAGTGAACACAGGCAGCCCCCCGGAAGGGCAGGGCCTACAGCTTGCTTGTGCCCCCAGCACGCACACCGTGGAAGGGTGCCGGGAGTGGGGTTTGGAGGGTAAGAACAGAGCGCGGGACTGGGGTGAGGGCCCGAGGAAGGGGCGGCAGTGCGGGCCCCTCCTCTGCTAGGTCGAAGGAGAAGACGCCGTCCGTGAATTAGGGCCTGCGACCTCAGCAGACACCAAAACTCTGGCAGGCTGACTTTGGGTTTCTCAGCTGCAGAACTAGGAGCAATAAATGACTGTTATTTCTTAGCTCCCCTGCCTGAAGTATTTTATAAATATTTATATTGTTGTAAATTCTAGAAGCCCAAACGGACTAAGACAAAATGAGAATGCTGGACCTTGGTGACTCACCAAATTGTGGAGCCGGAGCCAGGAACGGTATCACAGAGCCCGACCAATGTAAAGGGGCCAAGCAAGTCGCCGGGAAGAGACGCCAGAGCCGCAGGGGGCGCTGTCAACCCCGATGGCGCAGACCCCAGGCCGAGGCGAGGCCTTCGCCCGCAGTGCAATGCCTGCTTCTCCGTCCTGCCCAGAGCCAGCCCTTACCTCACCTGTGTTCGGAGTTGGAAGGATGAGTAGAGGCTGCGCACACACACACACACACACACACACACACACACACAGAGGCACTCGCGGGCACAGAGTTCAGATTCTGCTGCTAAAGCCACTGCTGACTGAAATGAAATAGGCCTGATCCCAGCTCGGTAGGGATTTCTCCACTTCCACGTTGCCCAGAGAACTTTCCCCAAAGACGTCCGCAGGGAAAAGGGGTGCAGTTTAATGAGCCCGTCTGTGTTACCTCCCGCCGTCCTGTTACACTGGAAGAGTGTGTCACACATATTAATTCACAGTATGTTCACATCATTCTTATTTAAAGAAAAACACTGGCAGGAGATAATTTGGGAGAAAGTATTGGTGAATAATTGCCAACTTTCCACTGAGCATTTCCACTTAGCATTTACGTTGTTCATCACGAGTCTCATACCCTTCCTTTTTAATTTTGCCCTGAGTGAGTTAAGAGCTGAGAACGAGGTGTTCTCTCCAGTTTCCCGTGTTTATAAACACTCCTACTAACGCCTGCGGCTCGCTTTTGGAACCCACTTCGCTGTGCGTCGTCAGCTGACGTAACCAGTCCTGCGCTGAGGTCCTCACCTGCCTCCAGAACCGCTCTGGGGACAGCTCGGCCTCTTCTGCGGGCAGAGCCACCTGCCATCGCCCAGACTGAAGACTCGGCCCTGCAAGAGAGGCGATCTCTGCCCCCACCGGAAGTGGAATTCATTCTCCAAGCCCAGCTGGGCTGCTCTGCCCCGCGTGCTGCTCCCGGGAAGTCGCCTTCTTCCAGCCCCTCCAGACCCGTACCCCGACTCCGAGGCAGGGGAGCAGCGACTTCGGCCGGCAGACCCCTCGGCTGGCAGGCCGTTCTCGTTTGACATGTATTTGACACTCACTCTGGAAGCCACACTTGCTCTCCGCACAATGCTGATGTTAAATCACGGGCTTAGCCTAATGTTTGTGAAGGAGACAGATTCAGCCACACAGATGTGAGTGAAGAACCAGCACATTGTTAACTGAATTTGCTACCCTGAGAGTGGCCACAGCCACTACCTGGCTCACTCCGTGACCGCATGTGCTACATCTGTGGCAGCACCGTGATGCGGAGCCTCCTGGGAAAGAACACGACGACAGGAAAAGAGTCAAATATAAATGTACGCTGGGGCTGAGTATTAGCTTGGCTAGTCGGTATCTATCGGCTGAGAGTAGCCCTACGCAGAATCTCTTAACTGCGTTAACTCGACATAAATATTCTTAGCACAGTTTGAGGGGCAGACATAGGAGGCTGTTTTGCATTACTAATTTTGAGCTATAAAATAAGACAGGCCTGACTTTAGGCTCCCTCAGCGTGGGCTCAGCCCTTCTTCCTCGCGTCCCTGTAACCTCAGGCAGCACCTGTAAATCTAACTTAAAGACGCAGCTACTTCACAGGAGGTTGTGGGATTAAGAGAAAAAAGATGGCATAGACCTGGCACAAACTTTATGCTCTATTCTTATGCATAAAATAAATAAATACATAAAATCTCGGATAATTAATCTAATTTATGCAGTTCTAAGATTTGATGTGTATGTGGAAGTGTAAGTAGGAATCTGGTAGACTCCTACTAGAATTTAATAAATATTTGTTTAAATACTAGAATTTCTAATGATTAGCAATTGACAAAGAGAAACCAAATTAAATGTCCATCTAGAACTAATGCAATACTTATTATTGACATTTTCAATTTACCTTGGGTCAAAAGACAGTTTTATTGTTGTTTATTGTTGTTAACAACTTGGAATTTAGAGTTGGATACCAGGCTGTGAGCTGCGGTTCTTTGGTTTGGAAGCTTGTGATCTGCTAACAATGTTCTTCTAGTCGTCATTTACGGTTTGCAGCACTTGTGAAGATCTCCCATTCTGAAAGCTGCCTATCATGTCATTAATTGTGACTTTATTTTACAGATTCATAATGTTAACATAATTCAATTTTTCAATGGCCTGCAACTGTAGATGTATTTTAGTGACAGTTTTTACGCACTCTTCCATTCATTCCTTTCTAAACGCATATGTTTGTGCCTCACAGTAAGGCCAGCAAATCACGTAATACTCATTATTTTAAGTGGTATTACATTAGGGTTCCATTTTATTTTCATCTACATAGTGAGCTAGTTTACCTGGCATTATCTACTAATAATTGTCTTCCCACCGATTTTTCTTTCCATCTTGGGAGGGAATTAATTTTTTAATACATGTCAGTAACTTGTTCTGTCCTTTAGCATAGAGTACATTTCCTATCATTTTCCAGCTAGCGTTACAGTTTACTCCATAAATTGTGAGTGCATTGTTCTTTAAATTCAGCGTACTTTTAACTCTTCTTATTCTTGTGATTTCTATTTGTTTATAAATTTGCTCATAATTTTGTTAAATGGCTGTAGAAAAGACTACAAATTTTATAAGTTGACAAGATATTGTTTTCAATGGATTTGATGACTAGTTTTCCTTTGAATTAAATAAATATATCATCCATGAATAATATTTTCTCAGTTCTCTTCTAATCCATTTATTGCTTCATTTTCTTTCCTGTAGTGTTAAATGGAATTTCCACTATCATGTTAAAACGTGGCATTGATAATGGTCATCCTTATCTTAGTTTTGCACAACAAAAGAACACAAGGAAATTTTATTAATAATTAAATTTAATTTGTAATCTTCACCTATCTAGACATGCATCCTTTCAGCTTAAAATTGGCTAGAATGATTAAAGAAAAAAAATCATTAAATTTTATCAATTTTTTTCAATTTAATCAGCTGTATTATTTCCATGTAGACTGCTAGTATGCTAAATTATGTTTATTAATTCTTTTTAAGCAGTTTTTAGGATATAATTCATGTTCAATAATATACAACCGTTTTCACTGTATGATTCAAAGGTATTTAATATACTCATAGAATTGATGTGGATTATTTTAGAAGCAAACCATCTTAGCTTTTAAGGAAAGACCCTTCTTTAAGCAATTGTTTTATATCTTGTGTAAATCGTGCTCCATTGTCGTCTGTCCGTCTCTGTGCAAGAGTGGTAACAATCACAGCTGAGCACCTTAGCGCGGGTCTCCAGCTGCCGAGATGGAGCATTACCTCCCCGACAGCCCTCTCTCTCAGGGAAACCACTGCGCTCACTCGGAAGGGAACCATGGAGTCCACGGGCTTTGTATCTGATTTTTTTTGAACTTACGTCTTGAGCTTGATCCACTTGTGACCAGTTTGAGTTTGTTCATTCTCCTCCGTTTGCCTGGACATACTCCAATTTAGTTACTTCATCAGCTGGAGAAGGAAATACAAACTGCACCCATTTCTGGTTGTTAAGAAGCGGTGCTATGATTACTATGGTCCAGTGATGGTGAACCCTTTAGACGCATGTGCCGAAAGGGCACCCCAAGCCCACTTACTCATGGCAAGGTGCCAACAGCACAACGAAATCTGAGTACTGAGGGTCTTAGTTTAGAAAAAACAACTCATACATTAACATCCTTTGTCTTAAAAGACAAACAAACAGCGCAGGTGCAGTGGGCTTCCCACGACTGCCCCAGTCCAAGCTCCCCGTGAGCGCAGGGATATTCCATCAAAGTCTGGTAAGATCAGTTTTATAGTAATCTAGGTTTTCTGATTATTTTTCAGGGGGTCTTTTAATATATTTTAAATTTCTATGACTTTGTTTTATTCTTAATTTTAGTTTCTTTTTTTTTTTTGAGTTTTCTTTTTTTTATTTAAAGAGGAAAAATAAACCAAACAAAACAAAACAGAATAAAGGGTAGCAACAATACAGAATTCCAAGGAAAAAAGGAAAAGAACAACAACAACAACAAAAATACACAAAGAAATCATTACTTGACAAACATACTGACATCTTGGAAGTAGTTGTTCAAATTACAAAATTAAAACATGCAAAGTAGACATTCAAACAGTGAGACTGTTAACAGTTCTGCTCCAAGATCTGACAAAAACAGTAATAGGGTCATTCATCTTACACACTCAAACATACATGCAATTATATCAAAAGGGTAAAATTAAACACAATTTGTTTTTATTCTGCGATTTGCTTCTTTTATGTTTCTCTTGACAAAAATTATGTTTTTCTTGAAAAAAAAATCACCCATCTGGTCAGCTTATTCAAATCTTTTATTATCGCTCTTGTTGTATTTTTTTGTTTTGCTTTGTCTTCTATTTTGGTGATTCCTGTTCTTGTTTACTGTTTCTTACTTGCTCTTTTTGTGTATTTTCTAACTTCTTAAATTAAATTTCTCACTCTTTATATTTATTTTCTAATTAGTATTTTTAGATTGATGCGTGTCTTGCTGAACGATGCTTTAGATGCATTTCTAAATTAATGTGTTGATGCTCAGTTCTAAGCACTTCTTAAATTTTTATGAATTAAATTTCAATAATTAAAATTAATCATTTAACTTCCTTAAGTGATTCAATATTTAGGAATATTTAGGCATCTATTATTTAGGTGCCAGAATGATATTTTAAGGTTTTTAATTATTTAAAAATTTGTATTACTTTATAATGAGAAGTATATTCTGTAAATATGACCTTTGACACATATTAAAACTGTCCTTGGAGGCCTGCACGTCTTTCCTGTGTGGATGAAATGGGCGTTATTTCACCTTTGCGATGTGGTGTGGGACCTGTGTTCTCCTGACCTACTGCTGGGTCTCCAGCGTGAGCCTGGAGGGCAGCCAACTCATGCTGCCTCACCTCTTCTTCCCTGGAGTTTTATCAGTTATTACTTTTATTCTATATGTACAATTAATATTATTTAAATAGATATATTTTATCTTCCCATTGTTACTGTCACTCAAATTTAATATCATTTTTGTCATTTATGCTACATTTATAAAATGCTTTAATTTCAAAACTTTCCAAAACATGCAACAGTGGAGAGAGATTGGCTTACTAAGTCCCTGCACTCATGATGCAGACTCAGTAATTATTTCCAGTATATTTCATCTATTCTTTATGAAAATATTTTAATTTCAAAAGTCATATAATTACAATATTTCATATGTACCTCTTAACTGATAGAATATTTAATTACAGTCAACATAATACTCTTTCTTCACTGGAAAAACAGTATTTTGTAGGATAGTCACTTCCTTTTGAATCATTTTTGCCCAAATTTTACATATTTACTATAAAAATTTCTTTGTCTCTGTCTCTCTCTCTCTCTTTTTCTCTCTCTCTCTCTCTGAGCGATTTGCTGTCGGGATTTCTCAAACTCCCTACTGAAGTCTTTATCTTCTAATTATGTTTTTAGTGTCATGTGTTTTAGATACCATTTAAGGCCATACCTCTGTCATCTTATTTAATAAGTGATATTTATAATATCCTCTCTTGTTTCTCTTTATTCTCCTCCTGTTTTCCTCTGGATAGAAATGATTTTCCTCTGTTGGGTAACTGGCTTCCTTCCACCTAAGACATATGTTCCTGGGTGTACATTTACTGATATCTAGTACCTGTCAATACCTTTACAGTGAAATAAGAATCCAACGCTTGTGTTTTTCTTTGTTCCCTGCCCCCGTCACAGGGTCTTATGGAGAAGGTTTCCTGAAGGGATAAACTAGACTCAACTCAGCTTACTCAGTTGGAAGAGATACCACAAGACATTTCTTTATGAAGTTTAATTTCTCCTGGTGAGATTAAATGGAAAACAAAGGTGAATTGTTTAAACATGTGGGGCTTGGAGTCCTTTCTTAGATTTCCCAGATAGAGATCTACATCATAAAAATGTTAAATAAATTTGTGCATTCTGAAGGCATTAATATTTTTGGTTAAATTTATATATTTGCTATATAAAATTCTGTTATATAAATGTTTACAATTTTAATGAATATTAAATGTCTAATAGATGCTTTTTCTTGGTTTTATATAGTCACAAGAAAGAGATCCAAATTTCACTAATAGCTAGAAATGTTTGCTTTGTAGACACGAGATCAGAAAAGCTGATTTCTGCTTATTAGCTATCAAGTGATGCACATCATCTTGGGTTCAAATTAAAATTAAACCTCTCATGAGTTGTATTTTGTTTCTTAAAATCACACAGTTCGCCTTTAAAAAGTGCATCTTAATGTCTCCATCAGTGACTAGGATTTCTCGGCTGTTTAATGAGTAAAGGCAAACAGTTTTCCAAGTTCAGCCCGGTCCTTCAGGCATCCTGAGCATGAGGGGGGTGGATGCCGAAGAGTTTTGTTTGCCGCCATCAGCGGAGGGATTTGGAGGTCTAGTGCAGCGTCCTGCCAGGAAGTTTCCGTGTAAGACATATGCACCTCCAAGGAGGAAAATACCATGGCAGAAGACAGACAGACTCTAGTAGCTTTATCCAGAGTCTTCCTGTCCGAGAAATCCACCCACGCTGACGTGAGACCAGCCCCTCATCGCATCCTCAGAGGCATTCCGCACTCGGGAACCCTCTGGAGGCCCGGCCGCGGTCCCCTGGGGTGCAAGGAGCTCGCAGCACCGGTGCGCCTGGACCGAAGGCTTGAGAGGGCCCACAGTGCCGGTTTGCGGTGACTGATTTCCTTCAAACAGATGAACACTCACAGTGAAAAGAGACCTCCATGGACTCACTGACTTGGTTTAGAAAGAAGCCCGTGGTGCAGGAATTTTAGCAAGGCTTCCACTGGGTGAAATTTTCTCTCCCCAGTTTCTTAGATAGTGAATTACAATAGTTTGGGAGGAAAACCCCTCTGTTTCTTTTTGTGCTTTTGAATCACAGGTTTTCTTAGTGACCACAACTTGAACTAAATATTGAGAATAAAGATTTAGTCTTCAAAATACTGTTTGTATAGTAATTGAGATTTTTATCTACAGGTACCAATGCCCCACAATACACCTCATTAAGAGCTGAACATACTAACAAAAATAAATAAAGCAAACATTCAGTTTCTGGCTCTAGAAATAAAGTCTTCATCTTGAGCTCTTTGATACCTCTGCTCCATCTCACTGGGACACAGGACAGTGCTGATTACTTCACAGCACGGGGTGGGCTAAATAGGGCCCACCCAAGGCAGCTCCACTTTCCAGAAACAAATGTCCCCCACTTTCCCTAGCACAGCGTTTCTCCACCTCGGAGCTGGAGACCCAAATTAACCCCAATTTGAGCTCGAAACCCATAAATCAAACTGCCTACCAGCAAACACCTCAGCCTCCCTGGTGACGCAACAGTTCCCGGTGCTGCGTCCCCCGGCCTGCTGTCCTTCCTGGTGGCAGCACTGTCACTGGGACACACGGTGTGGACACGTGTGGGTCGTGTTTTGCATTACACTTCTGTTTCACAGGTGAGCAGATCTTACTATGGTCTTCTTCAAACCCCCCAAATGGCACCCCAGTCTACAGACTAAAGTCATCTAGTCTGACCGTTTTTAAAGTCAGACCCTTCACTTTTTGTCCAGAATTGTCTCATTTCCACGCATGAAGAGAGTGCAGTGATCCCCACCTTAGCATTGTCTGTGAGTACTTGGAAGTGTTTATAGAAGAGAAACTACAACTACATAAATCACCCAGGGAAGGCAAAGTTTTTGTTTATTTGTTTTTCAGTAGTAAAAATAACGTCAAAGAAAGAGCTACAATTATAAGATAATCAAATAATTGAAGATAATTGCCCAGTAGTAATCTGTGTCAATATATTAAAAGCTTGGAGGGAGACGGCCCGTGAAACAACCCTTTTCCTGGTTCTAAATGAGAATTTCCTGCATGGCAAATTGGATTCATTTTTTTCCTTATGCAGTTTTATGTACTTTTAAATCAGTGCTCTCTGGATGCGCCACTTCAGGGGCCAGAATCCATATTTAAACACCCTAGACTCTCAGCAGCAGGGGCCGTCAGGACAGAGCTTCTCAGAGTCAAAGGCAGCAGTGGGCTGTGTTTGCCTCACCCTGCACACAAACAGAAGTTCTACAGGGACTTCAGAGAGGGAATGGGTGTAGAATCCCCCTCAGAGAACAATGACCTATGCAAGCATTTAAAGACGTTTAGCGCTGGGGCACATTCAGCAAGGTGTAAATATTTCTCTTCAGCTTCAGGTCACATAAAGAGCATGAGTTGCTGATATGTCAGCTGCAGAGAAGACAGTATTTTAAACAACAGCGCTCAGTGGGAGAAAGGAGAACACAGCCGGTCGGAGCCTGTGATGGCTGAGTGTGCAACTCCTCATCTCAGGTGCCCAGGGGTAGCCAGGTCCACAGGGGAGGGCTGTGCCGGGTCTGGACCCGAAAAGCAGCCAAGGGCCTCACTGACACAGTCCAACAGGAAGCCTGCTCTCTACCCACCACCTGAGTGAGAGAGAAGGCCGCTCTGCCATAGAGTGGAGGATCAGTTGACATTGCCTCTTATGCGTGTGCCTGTGTGTGTCTGTGTCTGTGCCTGTGTGTGTACCTGTGTGTGCCTGTGTGTGTGCCTGTGTGTGTACCTATGTGTGTGAATGTGTGTGCCTGTGTGTGTGCCTGTGTGTGTACCTGTGTGTGTGCC
>PVJX010015296.1:0-42845 GCA_004027295.1 Dolichotis patagonum
GTGCCTGCAGCTGTGGGGGTCTCAGCAGTTCTGTATGTGACGCAAACCAGAGACGACAGCTTGGTTGTGCCACTTAGGACCACTGTGCCCATTTATGTCATAATGTGCATACTTCTGTCATAAGTGATTTTCCTTTGATTTCTCCTCTAATATTATTATTATAGAGTATTATGTTATTATATTACAGTGAATTTTGGAAGTGTGGTTAGGTTATATAATTATAAATTTTATTTGCAGGATAGTAAAAGAGAGCTACAAAATATTATTTCAAAAAAGAAGCTTGCTTCCACTTGGTTTATGTGTCCTAAACTTTTCAGATTATCTATATGCTAATGAGGAAGAATTTCAAGTATCTTTATGACACACATTAACAGCAGAAGCTGCACAGCTGCCTGTTCCATGGGGCAGGACTAAATGTGGACAGCAGTTTCCGTTGGCGCAGATTCGAAGCGTCGGTAACGCGTTCTTCAGGTGTCAGGAAGTGCTAAGACGGAAAGTGCTGCAGTAACTATTTTACTGCCATAAAAACCAGCACGTTAAAGTCACACCAGAAACACACGCTGTGCTTATGGCTACCTACAGAGAGCCCTTTCCAGCTACATGCATACCCCCTTCCCGATGTTGAAGGTCACATGGATAATGACCAAGTCCACCTTGCGCTGACCTGTCCTCTCATCACCCGCGACCTCCAGGCACCCCACCAACCCAAGGCCAACTGTACCCCATCCTCCAGTGCTATGACGATCCCACATCCCCACCAACTTCTAAATGGAGCTCATGGGAAAAGTCTGTCCTTTGAGAACCAGGAGGCAAGTGCTGAGTTTCCTGAGGCAGGGATTGTGGGTACCTACATTTCGTTCCTAACTTTACCCTCACCACCTAGCCAAGGACAGGGCACATCCTTGGGTGCTCAGTGAACAGCCTTTGGGTGATAAACCCATGTGCCGCCGAGGACAGGGACTGTGTTCCTTCCTTCTTTGACTTCCCACACGCACGATCTAAAGCTCAACAATATTCACTTATTCACTTAACGAATACATTTTGCTGAATATATGGCTAGTTGGATAAAACAAAGTCACTCCCCTTGTGAAACTTACAAACTAATAGAGACAGAGGTTAAAGAAATCCAAAGCCTAACAGAGCCAGGTCCGAGTTACTAGTCATGGTTGTAAGGGAGTAACAGTAATGACAAGCAATACCAAAAATAGTTAATATTTCTACCACAAACTGCTACTATTAACATGGGATGCTATTTATGGACTATTTCCTGGAAACCCAACCTCGAATCCTGTCTTAATCACTTTCCCCATTACTTGGAGAAATATCCGATACCCATAATTTAAAGGAAAAGAGGTTCATTTTGGCTCATGGTTCACAGTTTCAGAGGGTGTCCACAGTCAGAAACTCCCAGACAGAAACAGCACAATGAAAGGGCATAAAGGAGAAGAATTGCTCGCCCCCTGGCAGCCAGGAAGTAGAGAGAGGAGGGAGGAGCAAGAGACATGAACCCACCCTTCGGGCTCACATGCCAGGGACCCACTCATCTGCTGAGACCCTGCCTGCATGCAGCACATTCAGCCGTGAACTCACCCAGGGTGAGTGCCCTGGTGAGAACGGCACCTCACGGGCTCCCCACCTTTCCAAAGCCCACGCCTGAGCACATGAAGTGCTGAGGGGACCTTGAGGTTTAAGCCATGACACCCCCGCACGAGCCTCTGACCAGAGCCAGCCCTCCTGCTCTGTCCTAGCAGAGTGCTCCTGGCCCAGAGTGTCAGCATCCCTCCCCACCCTCTTCCCTCTGTGCAGCCAGCGTGCGGTTTCCTGTAGCCCCTGGAGCTTGGGCACCAGGCTGTGTAGACCCTGGATTCCTGGAGGAGCCCCGCCAGCCCTATGCTGGGTAAATCCTGTGCATCACTGGCCTTTCCTTAGGGAGACTCCTGGAGCTCCCCCAGGCTCCTTTCTGAGCTGTGCAGTGTGCAGACTTCCTCTGGGGGACACCGTGGCATTGCACTGTCCACTCATTATCTGCACCCTCTACTATGAGTGGAAAACTACGTGGTCAGAGGTCATGTTTGTTTTGCTCCCTCTGCATCTCCTGCAGGAAACAGTGGGGTCTCCTGAAGCCCCTTTGCTGCCTGTGGGTGGCCTGTCTTGCCTCCTGCCTGTTTCCCCATCTCACGGTCTGTGGTGCCCGTGTCTAGAGGATGGAACCTGCGCAAGTGGAGCCACCTGCCCTGCAAGGCAGAGCTGGAAGGCCCAGGAGGTGCTGAGGGGAGGCGTGGCCCGGGCCAGTGGCAGGTGCTGGGAGTGAAGGGCAGCAGAGATGGAGAGCCACAGCAGGGCTCTCAGAGACGGTGGTGTGGCCTCACGCGGCTTCCCCCAGTGTCTCGACCATGCTGGTCCAGGCTCTTGGGAAGCATTGCGTGGTGAGCCGCCCCCACACATCCTGGTCTGGAATCTGCTTTGTACAGCCCAGTCCAAGGTGCTTGTAGAAAAACTAGGCAAAGATCTAAACCGGCTGGACGGGCCGTGAGGGACCCAGCCGGTGTGATCAGTGTTATTCCTGTTTTGCAGATGTCTTGTACAGCACTTGGGAGAAACAGGAGCCAATTCCAGGCTTGGCTACAACCCCAAACTGTCCTTTTTTGACAATGCTACGCCTCCCAGGCCCTGACACAACGCTCTGGAAGCAGAGGGGATGCCCTATCCCTTGGGTCTCTGTTGGACCCGAATCCCTCCTGGTCACAGCCGCTCCTGGCCATGGCGTGGGTTCTGCAGAGCAAGCCTCCCGTGCTGGGAAGACGCACTGCTCCAGCCTGGCCCAGCAGGTGGCAGTTCCAGGGTTCAACCTTGCTATGGAGCATCAGGAAATCTTTGTGTCAAAACCAAATAAAGCTCTCTTTCCCACCCCAGTGCAAGGGGAAGGGAATTTGCAGGGACGCCCCATGGTATCAGGCACTGCCAAGGAGAGGGAGATAAAAAGTAATAGCCTGGTTTTCGTTAAGTGATTGCTCTCATAAAGTACAAGGGAACTTGTCCTCACCAGGACATTAACCTGTATTGCTCAGACAATTAAGGAAAGTCATAAATTAATCCATAATCGCAATCTGAAAAGAAAATTTATCTTAGCGCAGAGGGTAAGAAAAGGAAAAAAATGTCCTGGAGAGAGGTTGCTAGGTTCCATCTTGGAAGACAAGCCATCGCCCAGCCTCACCCTACACCCCTCTCCCCTTCACCCCCAGGACCCCTGCGGCCTTTACGCCTCTCCTTCCCCTGCCCAGCTTTAGCTGAACAGCGAGTCTGGAAGGACGCAGTGTGGCTTTAGTATAGGAGCCCAGGCATGGACCTGGTCACCGGAGACGGGGGGGCCTCAGGGCTACCAGGAAATTTTACAAGGGCAAATAGGAGGGCTAAGGGCCCGGGCTGTTATTTTTGCTTCCATTTTGATTTCCTTATTATCGGTAATGATAATATTTGAGGTGTTAGACACACATTCACAGAGAGGAGGAGAGGTGGCACCACCTGGCATCCTGGCACTGACCGCAGAAGCCCATCACGAGTCCACCAGCTGGGCGCTGCCATCCCGACCTAGAGAGCCTGAAAACTGTGTTTCTCACAAGGCCAAGACTCAGCTTCCGCTCTCTCTGCCTCCGAAGATCAAGATTTAGGCTTCGTGATGAGGAACAGCCAAGGAGAAGCGATGGACGGCGGGCGGAAGAGGCTTAGGGAACAGACGATCCCGCCGCTCTGCAGTCCCTGCTACGTCACCGTGGCGGTGCTGGGGGTGAGCGCCTCAGCGCTGTCTTCGGGCAGGTGATGCTTTTCCTGGCAGAGTCTGGAGGGGAAGCCAGCAAGGAGATCAGAGCAACGGGCTGGTGCCCAAAGAAAGCCCAGTCACCATCAGCACAGTCCTCCCCCTTCACCTGCCCGCCCAGAGTACCCACCTCAGCTTGAGGGAAGGTCTGACTGTGGTATTTGCCATTCAAAAGGAACAGGAATTCATGTGACTCTGGGAGACAGGAGCTGAAAGCAAAGCTGCAGGGCTGAGAAGAGAGGACTGGACAAGCTGGAGGAGTCTGGGGATCTACACAGACAGGAGTGGACTCGAGATTCAGCGGCTGCTGACCGGCACAGGGGCAGCACCGGCTCCCAGTTTGCTGCCCCTAGGGCTCTGAACTGTCCACTCGTGAGCTCCTCCTCCAGAGGGAACAATGAGGGGAACTTTGCAGCAGACAATCAGGATGGGAGACGCCTCGGAGGTGTGGCGGTTACCCTCGGCCTGCACATAAACCCTGAAACCAAGCCCTCGGGCTGATTTTTCAGAAACAAGTAGAATTCATGCTGCATTCACTGCTTCTGGTGTTTCTGAATCAAGTACTACAAACAAAAGTAAGATTCTTTTATGGGCAGCAAGGTGACTTTCAAGTGTTCCCAGCTTCCCTTGAAACTGCTGGAAATGCAAGGTCTCCCCACAGATCTGCGGAGGAGTCCTCAGACGGGGTCTGGTGGCCCATTTCTGCAGAGTCAGAGCCCTTGGACTTCTCTCTGATAAGCTCCTGATGCCGAGTAGACCTGGACTGTGTACAGCCCCTGAGCAGGACCATCATGCGTTTCTACACAGAAGAGCATTAGTACGGCCCCTACCTTTTGACAAATACCGGATCATAGAAATGCTGACAGAAGAGGCCACGGGCACGCCCTGCCTGTATGTGTGTGGCCTCACAAGGCAGCAGGCCTGTAATATTTTAGCAGAAGCAGTATGAAGGTCTTAGCACATCACTGGCATGCAGTGACTGGTGATTTCTTCTGCCAGCAGAATCTGGAGCCTAGGAAACACTTCACAGGGCACACAAATGGGCCCTTGATGGATGCGGCTTTTTAATCTGCCCTGGAAGTCACAGCTTGGGGCTGTGGCTATAGCTCAGCAGTGCAGTGCCTGCCTGGCAAGGGCGAGGCCCTGAGTTTGATTCCTGGTTAAAAAAAAAAGTCACCAGTTTACCCAGTGTAGGGTGTTGTTAGAGAAAAGGGAGGTAGAAAGAAGTTTGCATATGGTGTGCTGCTTTTGGTGTATGAAAAAAGGAGAGATTTGTATGTCTGAATCACCTGTCTATATTACTGATTCTGCAGAAAACAAATACAGGAAGATGCACCCTAAAATATGGAAAGGTGCCTACCTGGCGTGAGGGGCGGGAGGAGGACGAGGACAGCCCCAGCTCCCGTCACCAGGTTTGGCCCTCGCGGGACTGTCTGTAAGAAAATCAGCTTCGACTGTTCAAACGTAAGAGAGAAAAAAGTCTGAAGACGTTCTCCCAGTTCAGTGCAGCCGTGTGACCTTCTTAAAGCATCCTGCGTCCTGTCTCGTGTCGACACGGAGAGAGGCCACGTTGGTATGTCTTCATACATCAGATGTGCACAAACAGCTAAGGGCCCTCATACTGGCTAAGCACGTGGCCCACAGCGACAACAGTTGGTGGACACAGCAGTGGCAACGTTTGCAAAGCCACTAACTCAGTCTGCAACGTTCTCTTCCGAGCAAGGTTAGACGTGTTATGAGCCAGTTTATTTTCTTTTCTATGAACTAGCCATTCATATTATATGCGCATTTTTATCTTGGGCTATTGGGATAGCTCTTCATATAATAAGAAAATGAGCCCTTTATTATACAAATTAAAGATAATTCTTCAGTTTTCTTTTACCTGTTTATCATTATTTGTTGACCAAAAGACTTTTTTTTTAAACTAATTGATTCCTAATTACCAAACTTTTCCCTTTCTCCTTCCTTTTCCTCTTCTTATTAGTTTGGTGGTGGTACTGGGGATTGAATTTAGGGTGTTCCAAGCTATAGTGGAGGGAAAAGCTTTCCTCCCTTTTTGTTATAATGTTTCAAAGACCAAACTGGTGCCTGCTAGTGCATCGTGTGTGTGTGTGTGTGTGTGTGTGTGTGTGTATAATATATATATATAATATATATATATTCTGAAATTTATATAAGTTTAAAATGAAATAAGGACAAAATTTACTTTTTCTCCAGCTGGCTCATCTTATTGTCTCAACACGACTCATCGAATAATTTCTTTTTCTCCACCACCAACTCCCTGCGTCTGTTCAGTCACTTTCCTGCACATTGTCCCCTTCAGTCCTGGACACATTACAAGGTCGGTGTTGCCGCAGGCTTTGCATGTGTTGGGGCCGGGAAACTCCGTGGCAGTGGGGTGTGGATGTGAAGACGGAAATTTAGGGCTGTGGCAAATGCATTTGTGTTAGATAAAAGCTTCATAAATTAATAAACTTCACTGTATTTATTGGAGCTCTTGCCAAAGGAAATAAACGCAGTAAATGCCTTGTTAAAAAAAATACCATGGTGTTGGCTAAATTATTAGTGATCCGCGACCCTAATTAACAAGGTAATAACTCGCCCACTGCTGATGGCGCAGTTTTTAGAGCCCGTCCGTGCCAGGTGAGACTCCTGCAGGAGAAGAGGACGGATTCGACCTGGAAGGACATAAAAACAAAAAGCAGGACTGTGAGGACAGATGGTCCCTCGCCAAGTGCGCACACTCCCGGCCTCCTCCCAGCCAGCCTGCTCCTCCCGGGCAGCCTGCCCTGCCCACCCCTGGAGAAGCGTCCTCCCCACCCAGGGGAGGGCCCCTCCACTCCGGGCTGTGGCTCCCGGCACCCAGTAGGTTGTGTTCCAAGATGCTGACGAGCTGAGTCTCTTGGTTTGCTAAGAAGTCGGAGTTGATGAGAATGCAGTTCCCAGCAAGCGGGGTCCACTTTTGCTGAGCGGGTAGCAAGCAGGGCCTTAGCTTCTTGAGGGCTGAGCACAGCCCGGGTCCTCCAGGGCGCAGTCCTCAAGGTCTGTGCAAGGGCACAGAGGTCAGGGCAGCCAGCCCCACGCACAATGCTGAGCCCACGCTGGGCGCTGACCGGAACACACCATGCTGGAGGAGCCAGCCTTCATGTAAACAGGAGTCAAAAGGCAAGGATGCCGTCTGCAGCGTTGGGAATAACGAGCTGGGGTCCACTTACTCTCATCTTTAATAGAGCACTGGTGTGGGAGAAAGAAACGTAAATTCACATTTGAATAAAAAAGAAAACTAAATCCTTTGCTTCTCAAAGTCTTTTTCCTGACAATCGATTATTAATATTAATTAGAAAAGATTCTCTCAGATCCCCAAAGGTTTAATTAAGAAGTATGTTCTAACAAGTCTGGTATAGGCTGATTCAGATCAGTCCATCAATCCATGAATCAATACTTATCAGAGACTCCAACAAAATAAAGTATCGACTCACACGAAGTTTCCTTCAGAGAATAATTTGATGTTCTCATCTTCTGCCGGCTTAGTCATTTAGGAAAACGTGAGGTGTGACTATAAAGTAATGATACTGATTCCACCTGTCACACATGAAAATCAACCTTGTCATTCATATAATTCCAGTCACTTATATAATTTGATACCTGTCACTTACATCAATTGGAACACTTTGGAGGAAAAAAAGAAAATTTTCATGACAGCTTATATCTCAAGATAAATTAATATTGAGACAGGTTGAAGTCACTGTTCCTGTAAATTAATACCTTGGGCTTGATTTTAGTCTTAGAGTTTTATGGTTTCAAGTATATCAAAAGTTTGGAGGATCTCCGACGGGCCAGGTTGTGTGGTGGTGTATGTGTGTACCTGTGTGTGTGTGTGTATATATATATGTCTGCACTGTGCCTGTATATGTGTGCACGTGTATACATGTGCTTGTGTGCATGTGTGCACTGTGTGCATGTGTGCCCATATGTATGCGCTGTGTACATGTGTGTGCCTGTGTATGTGTACATATGTGTGTATATGTGCGCCTGTGTATATGTGTACAAGCATGTGTGTGCGTGTGTGTACATGTGTGTACATGCATGAGAAGGGTGCGTTTGTACGCGTGTGCTTGTGTGTGCGTGTGTGCACTGATGAAGGAAAGTGAGACCTGCAGGAGAATACAGAAAGGAGAGAAAACACACAGCGGTGTGGACCTGAGTCTCATGAACAGGAAGTGATGAGAGGCCGCCCCACCCCCAGCTGTCACTGGCTTCTCTCCGCCTGTGCCCCCTCCGCACCGTGGGCACAATAGAAGCGATCTTGTGTGCTGAGTGTGAGCCTCCAGTGCAAACGCGCACAGTGCCCAGCACAGCAGTGAGGAGCCGATGCCGACGACTTCGGTGCTGCGCTGCTGCTGCAGAGGGACGATGACGCTTGTCACGGCAGAGCTGCCCGCGGCTCTCATGGCTTCCTGTGGAGTTGGGAGAAACGGTTCTTTTGAAGTGCCTTGGTCCAAATGCCCTTCACACAAAAGAAGCAAAGACACTGCCCTGCCCAGGCTCAGGACTGGTGGATGGGCACCGGGGAAGCGGCCTCTCCAGTGCTCTGAGGCGTAGTTATGGTGAAGGAGGCTGTGTTTTGCACTTTGCGTTGGACCCCGTGAGTGAACACCGTCCAAGCAGTTTGAGGCGTGCGAAGGGGAAAGATTAAGGCAGCCACCAGTCAACAGTGGTTATTGATCTACTCCTGTGAGAAGAGCACGGTATTGTGTGCTGGACGGGGTTGCAGCATGCTTACCCTTCAAGTCGGGGGTCGGCCTGGTCTAGGTTGACCCGCAGGTTTCTGTAAAAGCCGTCCCCAGATAGCTGCTTAATCAAGAAAGAAAGCACCATCCCCAGCACCTCCCGACCCCCGACTTCCCTGGCTTCCTGGCGCTCCAGGGTGCAGCCCCAGCCCCGGCCCATCTCTGGGGAGGACTCTGAGCCCTGGAGCGTGGGCTAAGCGCCAGGCCCTGCCACACTTAAGAGCAACCAAACCAACGACTTTGCACCGTGCCGTAAAGCTGAAGCCGCTGTCCTGTTCTTACATTGTTCACTTTCGGTTCACAAACCCTAATACTCGAATGTTTAATTGTACGCAACGTTCTTAGACTATTTTCATCTCTCCCTGGTGGTTATGGGAAAATCCCCAACAAGCACCCTGATCCGCTCGCCTCCTCCGTCTCTCGGGAGTCTCTTAGGTGGCTGAGGCCAGGTACCCAGTACAGCACCCGGTCAGCGAGGACCCCAGGCTCAGTCCCCTGCTGGCGTCCCGAGGCAGACTCTGGAGGCTTGGATTTGTATTAACTCTGTGGGTTTCTGACAAAAGAGCTTTGGGATATTTTGATGCCCTTGGTGAGCACTGTGTCGGAGCGAGGGTGGGCCTTCACCGGAGGGTGTGAAGACAGGAGACCCTGCAAGCTGAAGTGAGGTCACAAGACAGCTTCCGGGCAGGACTTCACCACCCATGGCTAAAGCTTGGGCTGGCCCGCTGTACTGGAACCGCCTCTCGGGGCTGCTCCCAGGCTTGGCCGAGCTGTCTCACGGAAGCATGACTATTTACCTGGGTCCAGTGTCCTGGGCTTGAATTTGGAGGTGGACATTGGGAGAACAGAGACAGTCACTATGGAACAGCTGGCAGGGAGGAGCCCTCCATGGTGGCCAGGGCGGGTGGGCAGCAGCCCCAGGAGAGGGAACTAGAGACAGGGAAGGGGGCTGGAGAGACGGCGGAAGATAGATAGATAGATAGATAGATAGATGATAGATAGATGATAGATAGATAAATGATAGATGATAGATAGGTGATAGATGACAGATAATAGATGATAGATAAATGATAGATAGATAGGTGATAGATAACAGACAGATAATAGATAAATGATAGATTGTAGATAGGTGACAGATGACAGATAGATAACAGATGGTAGATTGACAGGTAATAGATTATAAATAGATAATAGATGATAAAGACATAGGTAATAGATACAAAGACAATAATGATAAGCTGACAGATAGATAACAGACAGGTAATAGATAATATACATAGATGATAGATTGACAGATATATAGATAGATAACAGGTAGATGATAGACAGGTGATAATGATAGATAAATGGAGATGGATATTTAGATGATTGATTGATGGATGATAAGTAAGGTAGATGATATGTAGACGACAGATGGATGAGAGACCGATACATAGATGATATGTGGATGATCAATAGATGAAAGTTTACAGATGACATATAGATGATTGATAGATTGATGATAGTTGATAGATGATATGCACATGATTGATTATAGGTGAGTGACAGTTGATAGGTAAATAGATGATATATAGATGACAGGCAGAGACATCTATAGGTGACAGGGACACAGACAGATGATAGACATAAATTGTATAAATAGATGATCTAGAGAGATAGATGATAGCTAGATAATAGATAGGTAATATGCAGCCAATGGACAGACATAAGATGACAGATAAGATAGATGTACAGAGATGGGTGATAGACAGGTGACAGATAGGCAGACAGAGGGTAAGGAGCTGACAGAATGGTAGCACACAGCAGGTCCACACAGAAAGACAGACGAAACAGCAGTTAAAGCAAGCAGATTATTAGAAAGGAAAGTACAGGTTCATCTTTATAAACAAAAGTTAAAACTAAGTTCTTTCCTTGCAAACCAAGAGCTCCCGTTACTGCCCAGTATATTAACGTGTTCTAGGTTCCGTTGCTGGAGCTGTTACTCAGAGGCACCAGGGCAGGAGGGACAGACGTGGGAAGCCGTCTACACCTCCATCCAAGCAGTCTACACCTACCTCCACGCAGAGAGCTTTGTGTAATTTTCCTGGGAAGTTTTAGGGTGCACATTCCTCCCCTTGCTGTTAGATAGATCCCCACAGGGAGGTGGGGATCCTCACTCAGGCCTGACGTGAGGAGCCCCCCGCCCCATTTCGCGGTGGATCTGGGAAGCCTTCCTGGAAGAGGTGGCCTTCTCGCCTCTATGTGCCATCCCACGGCAGAGCCCTGCGGGGAAGGAAAGGGCCTTTTTCACAGGACCCTGGAGCCAAGACACTGTGACTTCACGGGCTGGCTTAAACGTGGCGAGGCGTGGCGTAGCACGTCTCCCCACCACCTCCTCTTGAGGCCGTGGTTTGTCCTGTGGCACAGCTGCCCTTTGGGCCACCCCTCACTGGTCTTCAAACTCGGGCCTGAAGTCAAGCGAGCAGCTTCGTTTTCCGCACGTGGCTGAGGTCAGAAGTTTCTCTGCCTTAGTAAAGCAGCCTGCCTCGGCTCCATGTCACTCACTCTGTAACACACGCCTGTGACACGCTCATCTCAGAAACTGGAAGAAGCCAGAAACCTCCCCGACGCCTCAATTCTAGTGTCTAAAAGCCCCACACCGCTCGCTCTCTGTGCCTGCCCAGTTGCTCAGTGATTTTTGGTTAGGGCTGGAGCCTGGACCAGCCCTGCCCACCGGCACCGCAGCCTGGCCCCTGGCTGGCGGCCACCTGGCTGACCTGCGGGGACGCTGACCTGTGACCTGCACAGCTCCTGGCTGCATGGGTCCCGGCTGCAGGGTGTGGTTAACAACAGGTGACAGAACAAAAGAACAACAATGAGGTGGAAAAGCACATCTGTGCCAGGTTCTCTTTCCCGGGGCCTCTTGGGGAAAGGGGCGCAGTTAGGAAGGTGCCTCTCTCCCCGCAGAGTGACAGGTTTGTCGTGCACCTGCACACAGGCACACCTATCCGACAGTCACTATCTGGGAGGTAAGGACGGCGCCTGCCCCTCCTCCACGGGCGACCTGGACTCTGCCTCCCGGGAACAGTCTGTACGAATGGAAAGGAGAGGCCAAGTGACTAGATTTGTCATCAGCAGTCACCAGTGAAGACGCCACGCAGCGTGGTGGGAGCTCGTGGCCTGTGCCTTGGAGGGCACACAGCCAGCTCGGTGGATAGCGCAGCACCCGCACCCTTCTCCCAGCCCGCGTCTGAATTTACAGGCCTGCTGTGCAGGACCGGGGTGCTTGCCAACGAGGCCCCAGCTCCCGCTCTGCAGGAAACGCGAGCCCCGATGTGTGGAGATCCCGGAGGGCGCCCAGCTTTCCTGCGGGGACGGAAACGTCCTGGACCACTGGCTTCGTCCCAGACGCTGTGTGCAGGACCGCAGCTCCCGCCCGGAGGGACTGACGTAGAGGAGGCTGAGAGGCCGGGAGGGAAGCGGCGGCAAGAGCTCAGTGACTGGAGACACTAGCGGAGGAGCTGAAGTGACAGCTGGCCCGCGGCAGCGCTGGGCAGCCTGGCTTTGCCTTCCCTCTGAACACCTAATCCTTCCAGGTTTCAGGTTCCGAATCTTAACACGGACGGACGTGTGGCACTGTGAACATCAGCAAATCCCTGTGGTTTTCAAACAGCAAACTGTTTTCAGTTCTACTGGCACAAAATACCATCTGAGAGCACTAACTTCTCCTGTTATTTAATCGTTTCCCTTATGTAAAAGTTTTATCACTACTTTTTCCCACCAATTTTGTTTGAGATAAAATCCCTTCCAGTTTACACGTATATACGCCACACGTCAAAGGTATTTGAGGACAGAGATTTAAAGTGGAAAACTCTACCCAGCTTGGGTAAAATGGAAACTGTACCCAGAGGTCTCCTGTGGCCATGAGAGGTGACCAGATGGAGGGGACGCCGCATGCGTTAGTGGATAAGTCCTCCGACGAGTTCGCCGATGAGCGTGCTGTAGGAATTAGGGCATGGCTGGAGGTGGTCACTGGGGCCGTGACCTGGAAAGGTGTGCTCCTGCCCCGACTCCATTCTCTCTCTGCTTCCTGGCAGCCATGAGGTTAGCACTCTTCCTTCTGCCTGCCTTCCCAGCATGCCATTTCAGCCTTGGAGCTAGCAACTGTGGACAGAAACCCCAAAACCATGAGCTAAATCTAAGTTGTGGGTTTGGGGTATTTTTGTCCCAGCAATGAGAAAGATGGGTAATACAAAACATGCTACAACTTTGATTCTAGTGGTCCCAGCACATCTTGACCACTACCCATAAAGTAGTTATATTTAACCCAAAAAAATAAAGGAAAAAAAACAAGGAAAAGGGAGATGATCTGAGATCCCAGTAAGCACTGTCCTGTGTTACACGTGTGCACCTCAGTGACTGCATACGCTTTCACAGATCTGTAGAAAGGGGCAAGGTTTCGTCCTCTGGAATGAGCATATCATCTTTGGAGGTCACAAGGACACAGAGCCCCCAGAGTGTCCCCAAGGCAGGCCTCTCCTCAAATCCCCTCCTGGAGTCTGGTACAACAGACTCAGTTCCCACCAAGGGACCATCTTCCATCCCCAGGTGCAGAAATGCACAAGTATGAAGCAGAGGTGTGCATAATCTCCACCCCAACCCACTTAGATTCCTTAGGGTTGGAAAGGCCGGAAGAGGAGCTAGGCCTCTCCAGCCTGCGGAAACCTGGCCCACTCTGAACCCCTAAGCAGAGCCACGCCGCAGTCATCGTGTGCCACAACTTTACAGTACTTAAATTAACAAGACTCTGACGAGTCAGCACCCTCCCGTGATTTCTGTAGGGATGCAGAATGAAGCAATGGCTTAGGCCCCTGGGATGAAGAAAAGGATCCAGCCATAATGTGGGTGAAATGGGAAAACACCACTTTTATCATAAGTCATCTACTTTCCTAGGACCCGACAGACTTGCTCACAAACAACAACAGAAATGAGATCTGGTCTTTGTCAATAAAATATAACCCCTGGGAATTTCCCACAGCTACTCCAAATAAAGCCGTATTGGACGCGGCCGATCTATTGAAAGCTTCAAGAGCCGAGTACCGTCAGGCTTTGCTTCAGGACTGCATCCTTGTTTGGTTTTCACGACGCTGTGGGGGGCTGAGCGATGGCTCCCCGAATTCCTGTCTTCGCAGAACCTCAGAGTGCGGCCTTGTTTGGAAAAGGGTTCTTTGAGGATGTAATTATGATTCCATGAGGTCAAACTGCGTTAGAGCGGGTCCTTAACCCAGCCACTGGAGACCTTTCCAGAAGATGCAGAAAGAAATGCTGATTGGACGCAGAGGTTGGGGGGAGATATCTATAAACAGAGGATGGAGAGGATGGCCAGCGATACCCCAGAGCTGGGCAGAGGTGTGGGGTGACTGCTGCTCAGTCTCCAAAAGCTACCAGTGCTGCTGCCACTCTGTCATCAGACTTCCGCCCTCCTGTCCTTGAAAGACTACATCTCTGCCCAGTCATAGTTCTGTGGCAATTTGTTACAGCAGCTGTAGGAAACAATCCTGACTATATTCTCATTTTCACCATCAACATCATAACTACTATGCTGTGCTTTATGCTTTGCCTGCGGCATCTTACCGTTCCGCGGCAACCCAGAAAGGAAATGTTTCATCATGGTTCCCAAAGGCAGAAGAAGAAACCGAGGTTAGAAATACCCACACCCGCCTGCAAAGGGAAGAGCTGAAGCCCAGACTCAGTTCTCTCTAATACCCAGCGCTCTTCTCATGAACTCCCTCATACAAAGTAACGTGGATCTGAGGTTTTCACTCAAAAGCAAACCCTGGCTGCGAGGTAGACAAGCGCGCCCCTGAGTCCGGTGCCTTTTGAGTCTCTGCTGTGATACACACACTCGCAGCCGAAGGAGGCCTGCGTGCCAGACCCCAGCTGCGCTCACTGCCTCCCTCTGCACCTTGTGAGCCACAGCAGTGGACACCTTGGCAAACTTTCCAACAGGAAATGCAGCAACAAACATTTCTTTTGTGCTTCACTGTTTCCCAGAAGACCGTATCTTCCTGCTTGTCTGACTGGAACTGCTCCACGTGGAGGGACACGTTTCCCCAGCAGAGATGGCCAAGCCACTTTACACAGCTCACGGAGAAGTCCTCTCTGCCCTTTCTCCTTCCCGGGCACCAGGGTACAACACATGCTTGTATTTTTGTGCAGTGCCCCGGAGGATATGCAGCTTTCATTCCTGAAATGAGCGCTCTGCTGACTTGAGGTCGCTTCGCAGGTCTTTCCCTGGCAGCCATTCAGCCTCGGAAGAACTAGGGGGAGGGGGCATTTGTTCAGCATCACCAGACACTAACTGAGCACCTACTGCATGAAACCTGGTCGCAGATTAGGGTTACTGCCATCAATATAAGCAACTACAATAAATGTGGTAATGAAAGCCACCAAAGGAAGGGAATAATTGTTTCGCAGGAGGTGGCAGGTGATGGTGACTGAGGAGCAGCTGGGGGAGGGGGTGCTGGGCACAGAGCGAGGAGGCAGGGCCTCGGGTGAGGGAAGGAGGGGTGCCAGCCCGGGTCCTCCTGCAGCCAGGGCACCGCGGGTCCCACAGGCACTGAGCAGTGTGTCTTGTCCCTGGGTGCAGCAACTGAGCCTGAGTCCACCCAGTGTGGTCACAGCCCAGCTCAAAGGACCTGCCCAAAGTGACATGCACGCATTCCAATGTCCACACAGCAGCTACTGAAACCGTAATAGCACCAGACTGCAAAGAGAACAGCAGACCAGAGACGAAGGCCCTGGCTGATGCAGGAAACAACAGAGTCTGCTCAAGAGAGAGGCAGAGCCCGTGGCGTGGGGACATGATGTTGGAAACAGCAGCAAAACCAGTCAAGCGTGCAAGAGGCGCTGAGGTGCTTTGTCTGCCGGGGGACTCTGGTTGTGCCCAAGGGGACGCTGAGGCCACTCACAAGCCCGGTTCGGTTCTCAGGAGCGCTGTCTCCTGGCAACAGACTTCTGACATGGGGAGTGCACAGAGCTCACACTAGAGAACCAACACAGGTTTCCACAGCTTCTACCATTTCGTGACTTTCTCCTCTGTACATGAAACCTGACGTGAGCAGGACCACAACCCCTATCCAGCATTAGTGGGGGACAAGGGGAAGTCATCAGTGATGATAAGAGCTTTATCTGCCCAGGAGATGCTGACAACTCCTATCCACAGCCAGGCCCAAACGGCCCAGCCCACGGTCGCTCACGGCAAGGGTGACCCCAACCCCACGGTGCTCAGGGCGTTTCCAGGTGCTGCTGAACCATCTGGAAGCTGGCTGTGGTGTCTCTGTGAATCTGACACCTTTGCAAACCCCGAAAAGCATGAGTAAGACACTGTGTCACAATAGAGCCACCAGGGCTGCACCGGGACCAGGGATCTAGCAGTGTGGGTCAGGGTAGAATCAACCCCAAGACCACTAGAAGGGACTACTGCCCGAGTGACATCCACGCAACCAGTGTGGTCCCGACCCAGAGCCAAGTCATCAAGAGAGGCAGCGGTGGGTAGCCAGGAGCCAGGGACTCGGGGACCCATCCTGCCACCAGTTCTCCATGGAAGGACACTACTGGTATATCAGAGTGCCAGGTGGCATGGCAGTCCTGAGCAGTGCGGCTTGGTGCCCTGTGGGCAACCTCCTTCCCGGGCACCACAGGGACAGTGAGTGAGGCCTCTGTGTCCTCCTCCTCCCGAAGCTCTGCAAAGTTAGGGCTTCATAAAGTCAGTGAGATCACAGCCAGGGGCTTTGGGCAGTGTCTCTGTGTGTCTCGTCCGGCTCCAGGGAACAAAGGTGGACCCATCCTCCCAGTGAACCCAAGCTCACGTCCACATCAAGAATCTTCCCACAAGCACTCTGGCCAGGAAGGTTATAAAAGCTTGAAGCATCAGTGAGTGGGAAGACAGCTTCAAGTCACCGTCACAGAGACAGATAGAGATGGAGACGGAGCAGAGACAGATAGATAGATAGGGATATAGACGACGGATACATATGTAATGATCTAGAGATGTACAACAGACGTAGAGATATAGATAAATGATAGATACAGATACATAGATGACATGAAGATGTACAGGAGATGTAGGTAGAGATGCAGAGACAAAGATAGGTGATAGAAATATAGATGTTGATGCAGATGATACGGATATACATATAGATGATCTAGAGATGTACAGTAGATGTAGATAATGATACAGATGACACAGGTGATGTAGGTGACATAGGGTTGTAGATATAGAGATGTAGCAATAGCTGTAGGGAATGTTATTCACGTAGATGACACAGATGTGGGTAGCTGTGGATGATACATAGATGGTATAGATACAGACACAGACACGGACACCAAGGGTGAAGACAGGACGAGGCAAAGCTTGCTGCCCTTCTCTCTCTTTTGCCCATTCACCCTCTCTTCCTTGGGGCTCCCCAAGCCCATCCTACCGTCCTATGCCCACCCTGAGCCTGACGATGGGATGGCAATGTTTCCATTGCAGAACACCTGTCCAGCACCTCATACCCCCTCCTGTGGCTCCTGCTGCCCCCCTCAGATGAGGGCAGCCAGGCATGCTAGCAGCAGAGCGTAGCTACGATCACAGGGATGATCGGTGCCCAGTCGAATCCTGAGCCCCAGCCCTGACCGAGCACCCTGTCCATCAGCCCCACGGCCTCCAGGGTCCCAGCCCTGCTGCCGTCCGACCAGAGCAGAAGCACAACAGCACTGAGAAACCGGGGCCCATGCCTGTGTCTCGCAGCTCACAATCCATCACCCAGCAAGACTGCCCACCCTGTCCAAGGACGCACGGGCCACTCAGAGCACCTTGCTGTCCAGCAGCTTTGACCTGGGCTCTGCCAGCTGCACCAAGGACTTCAGGGAACAGGGACACACCAACCCTGCTGACAGAGAGAAGTCCCCGTCCTTGCCTGGAGACATTTCCAAGGGGCGACTCTGTCCCATTGCTGAGCAGCTGGGCTCTCCTTGTACCTCGGCGCCAGGGCCTAGGGCCACCTCCTCACTCACCCAGACCCCTGGGAGCTCTGGGTCCCCACTCAGGCAGGAGCATGGGGCTCCAGCGATGCCTGCACTGGGCTGGCCTCCAGGACAGGGGACTCCAGGGGCTCCAAGCAGGAGCTCCCACAAGTGGCCCTGGGGTGGAGGACCTGTGTCCATTAGCCATCTGTGTCCATGGTGAGAGCTGCAAGGCCACCAAGGGGACCCGTATGGCTGCTGCTCTGTGTGTACAGGAAGTGCTCACATGGACCCATGGAGGGGTCCGGTGTGGAAGGGAAGTGGGCTGGTTATGGAGTGCTACAGGAAGCATGTGGCCAGCACAGTGCTGTGGCCACCTGTGGACATGGCCCCTAACCCAAGGCACCTGCTTTTTTGACCAATTTGGACCTCCCTAGAATTCTGCAGAGTGCTCTGCTAACGTGGCTGGCAAAGTCTCAGCGTGTAGGTTAAAGATGTGTGCCACCAGCAGCAAAGCCATTGAGAGCGTGGGACTGACCAGACTTCACAGAGGCGAGGCATCCCCTGAGCCACGCAGCTCTCAGCCGCAGAGCCAGAGGTGGACCCAAGCCTTCAGTGCCCACGCCTTGCCCTTCTCTTGCCCCGGGCTTCCCTGGGGTATGAAGATGACCCTGCCCTGAGCCTGAAAGGTGCCCAGCACTGCCTCGGTGACCTGAGCCCCACGAGGTCACGAGGCCTGGCTGTGCAGAGCAGAGGAGCCTGCACTGGCGGCGTGGCTGGGATCCAAGCTCAGTCTGACGCCAGCTCGTCCACATACGGGCCCAGCTCAGAACAGGAACATGGGCAGAGGCGATGCAGGGACAGTGCAGGTCCCCAACCAGCGTCACCATGCACCCCCTCCATGCCCTTTCAAAGTGCAGCCCCGGAGCGTGGGTAGTGTGGGTGCCAGGGAGCAGAAGTCAGAGGCGGAGACTCAGACATCGCACACCTAGGAGGACTGCACACCAGAAGCCCAGTAACTGGAGGTGAAAGGTGTCGGTAGGTGACCTGCAGGTGTCTACACTGGCAGATTCACACAGCGGTCCTCAAGGCAAGCAGCAGGACCAGAGAGGCCCTGTGGCCCAACACATGTGTCCATGGGGCTGTAATGTGGGTTTGTGCCATGAGCACCCCTGGGGTCACCAGCCCACACTCAGATCCGCCACAACCGCTACAGCCGTGGGCAAGGAGCAGTGCCCAGGTCGTGAGTGGAGATCCCTTGGGCCTGCAGACGTGGAACAATGTAGACTCAACTGCAGCCACTGGTGAGCGTGAGCGGCTTCCTGGATGGGTAAGGACAGAGGAAAGGGCCACTGCAGACTGGCTGGTGTGGCCAGCATTAGCACAAGTCACCAGATTAGCAGTTGTCACAATCAGCAGGTGGCCCCTGGAGGGCTGTGGGGTGGAGATGGGTGGGCGGGAGCTGGGAAGTGGCTGGGGTCTTCCTGCAGCACCGCCAAGAGAGGCTGAGGAGCAGCCCGCTTCCCTTAAGGAAAAGCGACAGAGAGAAAGGAAGTGAGACCCAGTGCTGTAGACAGTTTATTATCTTACGTAATCATTCAGATGAATTCCCATCAACACAGAAACCTAAAGCTTACTAAACCACAATAGACCAAAGGACAACTCTGGGTTTTTTTTAGCACCAGCCCTTCTCAATTCATCCTTCTAGTTCTTGCCTAAAAGATGTGTTAGACAATTCAGCAAGAACCAACAAACCACCTCCTCTGGACTTCTGGCAGCCCTCAGGGCTCTCACAAAGCTGACTTCTTCCTGTGTTTTCCTAGTCTCATCTCGACCTCGGACTCTCGCTGGGAAACACTTCACAGGCTCCTGTTTTATTCTTCCTCTCCAAAAATCTTTCATGGTAAATTCTGAGCGACTTCCCCAGAAAGATTGTCCAGGTGTCCACAGAAAAGAAGTGAAGGAGTGGTCGGTGTCCCCGACCGGCCACTGTCCACAGATGAGGTCCCTCGCCTGGTCCGTGCTCAGGTAAATACCAAGGCATCTCCAAACAGCCCAAGAAGGCTCCCAGCACTGACTCAGGTTCTCTGGCCTGACCTGTGGCTTCACTTCCATCGTGGCATAAGGAAAATCACTTGGCCAAGGTCTGCCGGCTCTGGCCTCTCCCATAAGGGAGTAGGGCCTGTACAGGTACAGGGGACCATCTAGCTACCGGTGCTGCCAAACCCAAAGGGGTTTTGTCCCTGGGTTAGTGGAGAAATTACAGGCTCATGAGCCCAGCCTCAGCGACATGCAGCGTGATCACCAGTGTTTTTTCCCGCCCTCTGTTGTATTGATTCCCATCCAAACGTTCAAACTCAAACAAGCCTTTTAAGACACAGAATAATAGGCTGCTTGTATCTCACAGGAAACTAGACCATTCAGCCACAATTGGAACCATTTTCCAGCAAAGTTGGTGCATTTGTACCTCACCTGACTGAACAGAAATTAACCCCCATTCACCACGCTGACCCCACTCGGCCCCCTCATCCTCTGCTCTTGCACACGTTTATTTTGATACATTATTCACACGTTGTTGCTATGCACTTAAGTACTGAAGCCATGGCACCCAGGCAACCAAGAGAGACCTAGTTATTTGTCCTTTTCATTAGTACTGTGCTGGTAAGATGAATGTAGCACAGGCTCCAGATAAGTGTGGCCTCTCTCATTACTGAAATGAAGAGAAACGCTGTCTTTGATTGGATTACCCAAGCTGTCAAGGTAAATCAGAAACATTCTAGTAGCAACAGCCCAAATGCCTGGTGATTTAGTTGTTGATTTAAATCCACAGATGTTGGAAAAGGATGTAAGCATGGAAATGTCTTCCCAAGATGCATCTACAGATGTTTGCAAAACATAGTCACAGGGTGAAAGTAGGCTGGATCTAAGTTCTCTGGATTCATTTGATTTTAGCAACACAGAGCCTTAAATCAAAGTATGCTTGCTTAGATAAAGGTCAAACTTCCTAGGCTACACATTTTTTTAATATAAGGGCATATTACTCATAGTTTTTAAAATAAAATTAGTACATATCCCCAAAATTAAACCAATCCAGCCAGGCATGGTGGCATACATCTGTAATTCTAGCACTCAAGAAGGTGAGGCAGGAGAATAAGGCTGTGAGTGTAAGGCCATCCTGAGGGACATAAGCAAGTTCAAGGCCAGCCTGTACTACACAATGAGACCCTGTTTCAAAAAACAAACAAATAAATGAAATAAAATCACCTCTTACCCTGAGCATGGGGGCACACACTTGTAATCTCAGAACAAAGGAGGCTGGAGCAAGAGGATTGCTTTGAGTTCAAGGCCAGCCCGAGTTACACAATGAGATCCTGTCTCTAAACAAAACAAAACAAAACAAAACATTAAACCAAGCCATTGAGAAATATGTCACCTTAAGTCACACTGACAGAGATGTAGTTACCCTGGTTTGGTTTCATTGAAATAGCCGGTTTCTGCGCCGGGTCTCAGTCAGCACCATGGACAGAGGAGGCCGGTGGTGAACGCAGTTTACAGCTAAGAATCAACCACAAAACTCTGCCTTCCCTGGGTTAATCAATTGCTTATTACACTAAGGACTTCTGCTCTCGTTAAAATTATAAGCCAATAGGAGCCTGGTTGTACTGTATTCTCAACTGAAAAAATATTATATGTAAATTTTAATAATGGCAAAAAATTCTTTGCAACTACAGCCTTGAGCATCTCTCTAGAAGCAATAAAACAATGTATGAACTTGGTGGTGAGTCTTTCCTAATGTTAACTTAGTTGATATTTACTTTTCATACATATGAGGTATACACATGATCTAGCCATATGCATATGCTAGTGTTCTGAAGGCTAATTGGTTTTCTTAAGAAAAACCGTGTATATAATTGCTGATATTTATATATGAAAACATTGACTTATTCTATTCTTCCTATGAAATGAATAGCAAAATGACTTTAACAGATTTGTAGAAATTCAAAAATTTTATAGTTTATTTCAGATATAAAACCAACATTTTTGGCCAGACTTTCATTGAGAAAATGTAACTAAAATCCTATGTATAATATAACTTAATAAACACTAGACATCCCAAGCACAGACTAAATATGATGCTGGCATCAAGGAACTGTAATGAATCTAGTGCAACAAACCAGCTACATCAAGTGCATGAAATGTTCCCAGAGCTGAGCTATGAACTTCCGTGTGTATCTTCGTAGACAGTAGCATGGCCATTTCCACAGAGGGAAAGGAAATTTCCGCAAGGTTAAGTGCTTTTCCAGATCACTCAGCTAATGCGTGGTAGAAACAGGACTCAGACACAGGTCCTTCTGATGCAAAAGTCCATGCCCTTGTCTCAGAGCTACCCCAGGAAAAGCAGTGAACAATTCCGAAAGGAGAATTGCAGGAGTTCTTCTCTATGCAGGTCGCACTGCAGCCTGTGTGCCTTGTCAGTCATCTAGAGATGAGCCCAAACTGTCTTTGTTTCTTAGGCTACTTCCTCTACATGTCACATGTGAATGAGCCCATGTTTGTAACTGCTATCTCAATTTTTCTTGCCAAAGGAAGGAATTTATAACATAGACAATCTAAAATAAGTGTGATCTTCCAGTCTTCTATATTTACATTTTTGGGTAATGATTCTAATTGTATTTGCCCACTAATCATGTTAGCAAATTGCATCAAAATGAATTTCCATTTCCAGCTGTACATACACACAACACTGATGACAGAAATTGGCCTAGGGGTCCTGAGTCATCCACAGAGAACAGATTTAATTTAAAATGCCCTGTGGGTAATAGACCAAGTGGATAATCCACTTGTGGATAATTGAAAGCATACCTGCACCCACATTGTGAGACCTAGGTATTTCATAGAAGTCCTATAACATAACATGTCATAAAATAACCTGCTTCCAATGCACTGGCATCCACTAAAATCAATAGGGTTTTGCAAGCCATGCATATGATAGATAGCATGAAATGTAATTAGTATTGGAAAATTGCTGTAAAATCTCAAGCTCTTTGTACCTAAATGACCGGGATGTTTTCCACTGGGGCTGCTTTTTTAGAGCAGCCTAGTGAATAGATTCTGAAGGATTAAATAATAGGTGTCATGCTGGTTTTTAAGCAAATGAAGCCTGTTGTTTCTGTGCACCGGAACACAAAAATTTATCACTGCCACAAAGCACCGCTGTGGACAGCCCTCTCTGCCACGAGGCGCAAAGCAGGATTTAACAGCCCTTGGGCTGAAATTTTTGTATCCAATATCCGACCTGCTGGGAATAAATTATCTTAGGCTGACATCCCTTAAGCTAAGGGCTTATAATGGAAAACAACTCTAAAAAGCCTTAAATATGAAATAACACCATGTGGCACTGTAATTCTACGTCCCTGTTCGAAGCGGAGGTATTCCCGATGTGGCACACACCGGGTCAGGAGGATGCTCGGAGAAAGAGAGAGAGAGCGCACGAACGTACTCTTCCTTTTTCCTCTGTAACCTTAGCTGTGTGTCCCCGGGTCACACGAGCATTGTGCTGACTCTGGATGAAAACACCTCTTTGATGGAAGATGCATGCTGAAAGAGAGAATTCTGAATTATGTTCTCTAAATTATCTAGGGCTTGGAGAGCAAGTATTGATTTTAAAAATGACTGAGCCAGACCTCGTACTGCAGCCCCCCTTCCTCTCTCCCTTCCTCCTTCTTTCCCCCGCCCGCCTGGCCCCAAAGCACAACACGAGAGTCGCACTGTGCAGCCACCACGAGGCCCCGAGCAGGCATTGTTTCAAAAAACCAGAAGGTCGTCCATCAAGCAAGGAGTCACCTGAGTAAGGGTGTGTGGGCTAAAGACACATTTTATCTGCTCACGGGCTCCGACTCAGTGAGCTACAGGGAGAATTAGAATGGTACCGGGCCGATTAACTAATGCACTCGGGAAGCCATGAACTGTTAAGGTGTTTACGCTGCTGCCTCCTATAAAAGAATGAGAAGTTTATCTGCATAGTTAAACGTTCTGTTTGCTCCAGCCATAAACAGCCGAGCAGCCCTCAGATTCAGTCTGCCTTTATGGAGCTAGATTGAGAACCGGGGTCTGCTGGGTAATTGCCTCCCATACTTTGCAAACACTTCAGGCACAGCGTGAGCCGCGTGTTGTTGTGGGCGATTGTGGGTGCGCCTGTGTGAGCCGGGTGCACACTAGCTACCCGTGCCTGGCTCTCCCGGCAGCAGCACAGGACCATGCTGCTGGGGGGAGTGAAGACCGGAGCTCATCCTGTCGGTGCACTGGTGGTGCTGGTTACAGTCAGTCAGCGTGGGAAGAACAGGACCAAGCATGGTGGGGTCACACTAGGCTTCTGCTTTGCCCCCTTCTGCAGGTGCCCCGCGTCTGCAGCAGCAACAGGGAGCCGTGCTGCGGTCTGGTCCTCACCAAGACAACTTGCTAAACACCAGGTCCCTTATCGCCGTGCATGGCAAACAAATCACAGATATTTTAATTAGCAAATGCATTCTGTGGTCGGGATGGGCTTCAAGCCACGCCAGGCCGGGCGCCGCACCGTGGGGCAGAGCTTCTCCATCTTGGCCCCGCTGCTGTCGGCCAGGGCGTTCTCTGCTGCAGAGCCACCTGAGCGCTGCAGGGGGCCAAGAGCAGAGTGGCTTGTGGTGCCCTAAACCCCCACCACGCAGGGATGGCGATGGGACCACTGCCCTCACCAAATACCCCCCAAGGAGCAAGGTGCTCCCGGCAGAAAATCACAGATGGAGGAAAACACATCTTTTAAAAAAGTTCTTCAGGAAAACCTTTGAGTGCTTTCCTGAGTGACAGCTTAGCCTGACTGTGTTAGGTAGCTAGCCACTACGGCCCAAAGAGAGGACCAGAACCAGAACCAGAAGCAGAAGCAGAACCGAGAGGTAGGGACCCACCACACATCACTTTCACAGTCCCAAAATGGAATTTTCTGTTATTTGTACTATCACTGTTGAAATTTGGAGTAGGAAGAGTTCTACAAATGCTTGAGTCCTCTATTGTTATGGTGATTTTTTTTAAAAGGTCTAATTCTTCAGCTTGCTGGAGGGCTGGGGACATGGCCCAGTGGCAGTGCTGGGCGAGCATGAGGTCTCGAGTTCCATTCCCGGTACCAGAAGAAGATAAAAAGGACATTGGAGTTTCCCTCACAGAGACTCCTATTTATTCTTTCTCTTGGCCTCTGGAAGCATATGCAGTTGAGTGATGGCACTGATTTCATTACCAGTTCCTCCTGGAAAAGGCCAATTTTACTAGGTCAAGGTGAAACACCACGGGAGGGATAAAAACAAACGTAATCTTCTGCTCAGTCACTCTGCAACCCAGGAGTTATTAGGCTGGAGACAGCCCACGTGGAACCAAAGCTGAGTCCAGGGCTGGCCCTTGTCCAGGAGCACAGCCAGTCCATTTAGCCAGATGGATAATTCACGACTCGCTGTCCCTTAAAAAGCGGCACGCGGCGGTCTGAATGACGGAGGCCAGGTAGCATTTCAGGGCATTAACAATCCGGGCTTCTTAAAAGGAAACCTCAACTGGGGTGACACTGGGTACACGGTCCAGAGCAGACACAAAGCAACGTCTTCGACAAAGAGGAGATGGACGGGAACCAGCCGGGGAGCTGCAGCTGCTCCCCAAGCCTTCCACACCCAGCGTGCACTGTGGTCACCCAGGGGCCTTCACGCTTGGGTGCTTCAGAAGCTAAGCTTTGCTCGCGATACATTTTAGGACACGGCTGCACAGTGACTGCATGGTTTGTATCTGGATGTCGCCCGGAGCCTCGCCAGAGCTCATAGGCAGAGCTTTGGGGAGGAGACTGGATCATCGGGTCAGTGAATGAGTCCACCTCCAATGCAGAGCTGGGTGAGGTGGGAGGCGGAGCCTTGGAGGGGGCGTGGCTGGGGCGTGGCCTCCTCTCCACGGAGCTCTGCTTCCTGCTGCTCATGATGGTTTTCTGGATTCCAGCATTCAGGAGTTTCATCAGGGGTTAGAATTGTGATGATTTTGATCTTTTGGGATTTGAACATCTGGGATTTGATATTTGGGTTTGTGTCTTTCTGGCTTACCACCTAGACCAGTTATAGAGACAATACCAACTGAGCATATGGACACAAACTTAGAACTTTTAAACATTCCTTGTTTGTGTGTGTGTGCATCGTGAAGGTAGATTAGTTCTTTGCCACACTATTCCCTTTCATGGATTCTGTTAATAAGAGCTTAGTGCTACCATCTAGAGACAATAACAGCAGCTCAATTACCTCATCTACAGGATGAAATTGAATTTCATCATGACAATAGGCACCTCCTTAAACTAAGTGATAAAGTAGAATCATTACCACCAGCTGAGTGGAGGTGAACTGCAAGTAGTAGAAAGTCGAGCTGGTGTAGACGAGGAGTAAGTGCATCACTCTGCATAACAGGAGGCAGAGGAATGATGGGAATTGCACCAACTCTGGTTCCTGCCCTGGGGAAGCTTGAGTCCACGTTGTGTTGTGACCTGAAGGTGCTGCCAGCAGCCACAAGCTTTCCTGACCCCCGGGGCAGGCATGTTCTCCAGCACCCTTGCTGGACCATCCGGGAGCCCCGCCACCCTTGGTGACGGCCCCATGCTCACCCCGCAGTGACTGGGGTCCAGCATGGTGCCAGGTAAGCTGTGCTCCAGGGGATGCTTCGGGGCACTGTCAGGATGACCTTCGGCTGTCATCAGTCCCCAGTGTCACCTGCTGAGACACTGTTGGTCTTGTTTAGGTCCCAAGGCAGGTGCTAGACTCCAGCTCAGTCATACCACAAGGCCTGTTCACTCATGTGACCACATCTACGCCACACAGGAAGACCCTGGGCTGCCCCCAAGCCACACTGAGAAGACGGTGCTCTGGAAGCCACGCATCTCCCTGAACGTGGCATCTGTGGCCATACCACGCTGGCCACAAAGTTCCTTCACGAAGAAGAGCCAAGCTTACCCTCACGACACCCCTAGCACAACAGTTCTTGTTATCCCCACTTTGCCTAAAAGCCTCCTGGGCTTCTGGCAAGGTCAGTGGCTTACAGTTTCTCCCAGAAGAACTGTCACGAGGTGGCTGGGTTGGATAGACCATCAGCCCCAGGGGTTGGAGCTACAGAGCTCTGCCGGGCTGTGCCCAAGGTCACACGACCCCGGACCATGACTCTGTGGCCAATCCATGAGGCAGGCAGCACAGAAGTTGGGCCAGCTTGGCCCAGGCAACTCCAGAGTCCTGGGAAGGGCCACTTGTCTATCCCGCTGCTTTCTCCTCCCTCCCAAGAGGTAATGCCAGAAAACTCCTTTGTAAACTCCTGGGTCACTAGGCTCGGCCCGGAGTTTGTTTACTGCAGCAGACAGAAAGACGGCAGAGAATGCGCCCTTCTTCAGCGCCCCTCCTCTAAATCAAGGTGCTGTGCTCTGCGCGGGGCATACCCAGTGGTCAGCGCCCACAGACATTGTCATTAACGATCAGGGGGCAGCGGTCGGTCTAACGGCTACGTCCAGCTTCAGCCTGGAAATTACACGGCTGATCAGCAGGGAATCCCTCTGACTCCAGCATCTTCCTGTCATCCCCGTGCCTCCTGCTTCCTGTAATCCATCAACAGGAACAAATGCCGCCCCCATCGGAGGGTGAGAACGAGACAGGACAGCACAAAGACTGGGTGTTTTACAGACATTGCTCCGGAGTGAGGGCTGGTGGGTGGCTGGGGCTAGGCCGAGGTCCCTCTCCCAGCCCTCCCCGCTGTGCTGGCAGAACAGGGCCCTGGACGTCTGGCCCACGGCCACACCCACTCGCCCAGGGTCAGCGAGGTTGCAGCCTGGGAGGGGGCAGCAGGTCTGACACCCAGGAGACCTGGCCTCTCCTAAGCCCGTGGGGCCGCCTTGCATGGCAAAGACACGTGGCCACTGTAATGTGTCTCATCTCAAGGCCCATGTAAGGAAATAAATCTGAGTCCCAGGGAACGAGTTGTGAATTACTTTGTGAATCTGAGCCATCACGGCAGCCAAAAGCAGATACTTCTTGCCTATTAAGTGGATTTATCACATGCTCAATTGTGTAATTACTTTTTTAAAAAATCCATTTCCCCATTTTATTGTCATGAAGATACAAAGCGAACATTTTGGATAAAGAAATCATTATCTAGTGAGGAAATAACAACTGTCCCTCTTGTAAAGTTGAGCTTTTATATCCATTAAGTGGTTCAAAGAAAGAAGCAGCAACCAAGGCTTCTGGCGGATGCCCTGCCCCTTCGCTTATCGCAAAACAGTGCTGGTCTAAATGGAGAGGTGGTGTCGGTGACAGAGCCGGAGGGACACTGAGAAAGGCCCGGGGGTCAGCAAGCATCTGCCAAGCACGTGCTGTGGAGCTGGAAACCCCACAGTTGCCAAAGCACTCCTTTGAGTTGGGTCTCCTGTGTGACACTCAGAACCCCACCGGCTGGAACGCCAGTCGTGGGGGGCCGGAGTCAACACCCACAGGTCCCACTGACCACAGGGATGGGGTAGTGCAAGGAGAGGGAGAATCCTGAGTGTGCTTGAAGAAAGGAGATAGAGGACGGCAGAGTCCACTGAGTCCCCTCCCATGGAGGGCAGTGCCAGCCCAGGACCCATGCTTCCCTTAGTCACAGGGTTCCAAGCTCCCGTAAGTCTGGGAAGTCCTCGGTTAAACAAGTCTCAACAGGCTTCTCTCGTGCGGGGCTCCTGAGAGCCGAAAAGGCAGGTGAGTCTCGGGCAGCAGGACAGAGGGAAATACAGGGACCACAGATCCCACGCCTGTGTCATCTTCTGAGACTAACTGCTGCGCAAACCCTTGGCCAGAGCGATGGAGGAAGACAGCTCCTTGGCCGGAAGCTGGAGCCTGGCTCTCCTGACGCGCCAGCTCCCAGCCCTTAATCTCCCTGCGGGCAAATCCAAGGTGTGAACGAAAGAGCTCAGGGTCCAGGGCTGGGAAAGCGCTCTGTGCCAGACCAACCACCAGGACCACGTCTGCAGAGCAGGGACGGGACGCCACGCTCCCCGCGCCCCCTCAGCACCTGTGACAATGGGCGGACAGACTGACGTGTCAGGTGGGGGGCAGGGGTGGTGCCCCTCCCTCCTCAGCACCTCATTCCCTACAGGGCTCTACCAGGAGATAAGAGCAACCTGCCCAGAAGACAGGAATCCGCCAGCGCGGAGCACCGAGAGCCTCCGTCCTAATGCACATCCGTGACACGCAGCGCCACCAAAGCAGCCTCGGCCAGGCCTAGGCTCCCGCTCTCCCCATGAGAGAAGTCACTGACCATGGTGGTCGAGGGTCCAAGAGGGTTAGAGTGAGCGAGCTCGGGACGGGCAAGGCGGGAGATGCGTAAGAAACATGAAGAGGCAACCTACAGACGAACTTGCATCAGAAGCAAAACTAATGCAACAGAATACATCGAAGTATACATTACAAATATCTCAGGGGTTTAGAAAGATGACCAGAAACAAGGAGGAAGAGAAACGCTGAATGGGTTTGAATTTTGCTATAAATGCACTTGCTAAAATAAAGCATTCAAGTCAGTGTACAGGTCAGCAGTATCATTCAGAGCAGCAAATAAAACCTGCGTGACCCACCAGGTGTTAAGAAATGGATGAGCAGAGGGAAGTTAAAGAAAATGAAACGGAAGAAAGCACAGCAAACAGAAAACACGAAACCACGTAGTCAAAGTAAACACAATGATCATTATAAATGGAAACAACTCAGACTTACCAATCAGAAGACTCCTAGGCTGAATTTCTTAAAAGATTTATTGTCTCTAAAAAGCACTTATAAATAACCAAGTTGAAAATAAAGCTTTACATAGGTATTTTATAGTATATATTATAATATATATTATATAATTATATATTATGAATCAAAACAAAGGCCAAAATGGTTCATGAAAGGAATATCCTAAGGAACAGCATCATTACATCATTGCAAACGAATAATTCAGCTTCCAAACAGAAGCGCTCTGCAAAATTTTGCTCCTGTTAATGAACTTGCATCAGGTGACAAACAAGACCGCCAATCCTTCCCAGAGTCGTGGCACCAATTAAGGTCGTGAGCCGAAGCACCTCTGCGTAACAGGAAGGAGTGAGAGTGGTGGGCAGCCGGTGCCTTCTCGGGCACAGCAGCTGTAGCAACCAACACGGACCGCATTTCCCAGAGTGCTGGGGGCTGGGAGCTCAAGATCACACCCTGCGCAGACCCATGTGGGAACGATGTCGCCCTGGCTGAGAAGTGGACCCCACCTTGTGTCACAGTCGCATGGTGGGGCACAGGACTCTCTGTCCTCTTTCAGGAAGGCACTAATCCCACTCATGAGATTTGCCCTCAAAGCCTTGCTCCTGGACAAAGCCTCGTGCCCAGCACGGTCATGGGGGAGCTGAGATTGCCCATATCCACGGACACTCAGTCCAGGGAGCTCAGTGATGCACCCTCACAGCTGAAAAGGGACAGCTGAGAACCACAGGAAGGAATCAAGAAACAGCTCCTCTGCCGAGCAGCAAAATGAACTACTGTAGCCACACAAATCACCTGCTAAGCTCTGAAACAGCCGAGATGCCCCTCAACAGAGGAGATGAGGAATCTAGGACACTTACAGTGGGGTTGTGTCAGCCACGGAGAGGACCAGGATCACGTCGTCCACAGGCAGATGGGTGGACCGTGCAATCTTAAGTTTAGGGGGGAAAGTTAGACACGGCAAGGTAAAGATCATGTGGTTTCTCTCACTTGAGAAACCCAAGATAGAAATACAGTAGACAGTGGGATGAAGGCAGACCTTTGAAGAAAGGAAGGGTACCCAGGGAAACGGGGAGCTGGGGAGGGGGAGGGAATGGGGCAGAGAACCAAAAGCAATCAAGATATGTTACACACATGCACCAGCTTCCCCAAACACTGAAAACCAGGTGTTGCAAACATACACCAGTGAGAATGCTACCAAACCACCAAAGGAGCTTGACCCAAACGAATAAACTTCACAGGTAACAAGCATGGAATAAACTTACGTACACAAAATCTAACAAAAAATAATAATATAGTAACAGGATATTTCGGTGAATTTTGAAGATAGGTGTCATATGCAATGTGTTCTTTCTCTACAAAGAAAACACTGAAAATAAAAATGATAATTTATAAATTTTATGTCTAGAAATCTAAATATTTCTGTTAAATCACCCATAGGATAAAGAGGACGTTAGAAGAGAAACTGTGGGGCCCAAAAGCATTAAGTACCCAGCATGCTGCTGGCAGCAAAAGGAAGGCAAAGAGGAACACCGAGAGTTCTGGTCATGTTTACACAGAAAACTACAAGTAGTGAAATAATTGAGTGTAACTGAACTTAAAATCTAGAAAAAACAAGAGAAACTCAGGAAAAATGGATACAGTAAAGATAAGGATAAAATCAGCTAAAACAACAGCATCAAATGAATAAAGGCGATTAACAAATCCCAAAATATGGTTTATTAGAAAAGATCAACAAGACAGACAGAATGCTGTTTAGATTGATTTAGGGGAGGAGGCAAGGAAACCCCTAAAACTTAGAAATAAAGAAAGAAACAGAAGGTGCTATTAGGAAATGTATGCTAGAAAGCTGGAACACTCAAATGGAATGGATAAACTGTAATGGCACAAAATTGTAAAATATCAAAATTAGAAAAAAAAAAAAAAAGGCAAAACGTGTGGACGTGTGGACTTGCCAAGGAAGAACATGAACCCAGCCTCAGAATCTCGTCTACCTCCCTCTCTTCCCCCAGTAAAGGTCTGACAGAGGACAGCGAAAGCATTTTGTAGCAAATTAAATCATTTTTATGTTATACAAGTTTTTACAAAAAATAATAAAAAGGAATTTATCTAATTCATTTATGAAGCCAGTAATGCCTTTATTCTATAACCAAGAAAGAGATGTTTGAAAGAAAAAATATAAACCTCTTTTACTTACAGAAATAGACACCAAAACATAATACAATTGTTAAAACTAACAGTGTATACTTGCAACATGTCATGATGAAATATAATTTAAATATAAGTCTACCAAATTACTAATTAATTAGCAAAAGAGAAAAATCACGTGAACATTTTGTAGAAGCAGAAAATTATTTGCTAATGCTCAAAAACTATTTAATATTTAAAACAAAGTCTCTAAGTCAGCTTCAACCCAGGATGCAAGGATAGTTCACATAAACAAACAGTGAATATAATACATCAAATAAACAGAAGCAAAGACAAAAATCATATGATAATCACAAAAGATACATTAAAAGCCTTTGAAAAAATCCATTCATGATAAAAATCATAAAAAAATAATTATAGAAAGACTTTAACTCAATCAAGTAAAAGCCATTTATAACAAACATACTGCCAACATCATATTAAATGGGGAAAACTGAAAGATTTTCTCTAAAATCAGGAATAAAATAAAGATGCCCACTCTTACCACTCCTGTTAAATATAGTATTCAAAATATTAACCAGAGTAATCAGGAAAGACAAAGAACTAGAAGGACATATATTAGAGAGGAAGAAGTAAATTATCCTTACTTGTGAATTACCTGATTCTTTATACAAATGAACCAAAATATTCTGCCAAAAGACTGCTAGAACTAATAAAGAAACTTAGCAAGATAACAGGATACAAAATCAAAACACAAAAAATCAATAGTGGTCCAATATACCAATAATGAACCCAACAACAAAAAAATTAGGAAAACAATACCATTCACAATGCTTCAAAAAATTAAATGCATACAAATTAATCTAATTGATGCCAGCCTGGGCTACATAGTGAGTTGAGACCAGCTTGAACTACAGAGAGAAACCCTAAGAAAACAAAAAGTAATTATGGAGTACAAAAGAAAATGAGCTATTCAAATAATCACTACAACAATAAATCTAGTAATCAACTAAAGGAAGAATTCACAAATATTTATAACGAAAGAAAATCTGAGTAGGGTCAGGGATTTAGCTCAGTTGCATAAACACCTATCTGGCAAGCGCAGGGTCATGAGTTTGATCCCCAGTACCAAAGAAAGAAAGAAAGGAAAGGAAAGAAAATCTGAGTGAAATATTATAAACATATCAATGAATGGGATAAAATCGTATTATAAAATCTCAACTTAACCTATTTTCACTTACAGGTTTAGTGTAATTCCCATCGAGATTACAGAAAAGGAAGGGAAGGAAGAATAAAATGAAAAGAAAAAAGTATCTGAAATTGACATGGACAAATAAAGCACAACAAATAGCCAAGAACTTTTTGAAATAAGAGAGCAAGGAGGATAAAATAAAGAAAGCAAGCTGGACTAGAGACACAGCTCAGTAGCACAGGCCCTGCCTGGCAAGCTCAAGGTTGTGAGTTCGACTCCTGGTGCAAAAGAAAAGAAAGCACCTTATCCTATCAGACATTAGAGCAACTTTGACCAGTATGACTGCAGGAGGACAAAACGGCCTTCAAAGATTTGGAGGCTCATAAATAGAGCTGCAGCTACGTGGAGACAGTGTATGTTAGGAAAACACACAGCCAGCGAGGAGCAGAGGGCTGCTCAGGAGGAGAGCAACAACTGTCTCAGAACACTGCGGAGGTGGCTCGCTGCTGCAGAGGCCACACGAAAACAAGCTTCACATGGGGAGAAATAATAAAAACAGAACCCGAAAGTAAGAGGACACCCAGCGAAACACATGCGCACAGCCATGAGCAGAGGCACTTCCGGGCCAGCAGCTGGCAACCTTTGCTCACGAGCAACCCCAGGGCTCTACGCCGTCCACAGTCAGCGCGGATTTACTGTCTGGAGAGGTCACACACAGACCGGGTGACCCCAAACAACACAGCGTGCTGCGGGGAAAATGAGCAAGGGTACGTTTTATATGCGAAGATGCTCTGGCTCACTAACAGTGAGAGAAACACAGGTCAGGACAAAGCCAGAGCTTTGTATCTGCCAGACAGACCCGAGGAGAAGAGGCGGGATGGAAGCCACGGCCCTCTGCGGGGAGCCCCGCGCTGGAGGAAGCCCCGGGCCAGACGAGCAGCCGCCCCTCCCAGCCCACACTGTCCACCCCAGAACCCAGGCCACCCCAGACAGCGAGCACCAGTGCGTGACCAGGCTGAGCCGGCCCCACTGTGAGTGCGAAACACTTGTGGAAGGCCTGTTCTGAGACCAGTGTGCAAACACCTCATTAACCAGGTGTTCACACTGGTTACTGTCTGAAGTAATATTTCCGGATTTGGGGGAAAGTCTACAGTTGAGATTATTCCCAGTTCCTTTTATTTTCTTCATTCGGCCACCAGACAACTCACAGTCAAATCTGTGGCTGGCAGTGTGTTTCTCTCAAACGGCCCACTTTAGAAGGAATGCATGTCAGGGCTGCGGCATCGCCAAGGCCCTCAGGAAGGCTGGGGAAGGCAGGGAAAGACACAGAACACACACCGCCTGCAGAAGAAATGAGTCAGCTACAGCACACAACAGCGACTGCCCCCAGGACACACGTGGCAAAACCCACAGGAATTAGAATGGAATGTACAGCCCTGTCCTACTCAATAAATATAAACGTTTATGCACAAGACAGTACTGCAGATACAACAAATGCATGCTGCAGGTATACAGAACAAAACTACATATATATATATGTATTATTATCTGTAAATAAAAGTGTAGAAGGTGGGTTAAATGGCTAATGCTAAAACCTTAGAAGTGGTTATCTGTGTAACCGTGTGGAATTAGTGTTAGGGACAATTGGTAAAGGTGAAATAACACAAAAAATAAAAAATAACAGAGCCTTCTGCAGACCAATACAGCCTGCCACAAACTCTATGCACTATATAAACTGTACTCCAGCCCTGGAGTTGTAAACAGCAAACTTAAATTTTCAAATGTTGTTAAATGTATTTGTAGATGAGTGACTATTTGCACTTAATCAAGTTCACCAACATTAAGAAAGTGAAATCGCACACCCTCCCAAGTGCCCAGGTCACACACACAGAAATTCTACGTGCCAATGAAACTTTCAACTCAGTATATTTTAAACTGAGGACACTTTCAATTTCTCCTGAGTCACAAGGGAAACAGAACAAAAGAAACAGAATAAGCTCCAAATCTTTTCACTCGCAAAAGCACTTTGCTCAGAGCCAGAGCTGGGAGTTCACATTAGAAGAGTCCTGCGTGCCAAGTGTTGGGGACACAGCCCAGATCTTTCTTAGAGGGGGGAAGAAAGGAGGAGATTGCATGGTGTTTCATGAGACATTCAAGGCTGCCCACGATCTGCCCCGCTCACTCCGTGAGACCTCCTCCTTGTTCCCTGTCATGCCCAGACTTCTGCCAAACAAAGGACTTTATCATCCCTTCATTCCCCTGCATGGTACTCTTCTGGTGCAGCCCTTCCTAGTGGTTCTCCTGCACGTGGAGTCCTCAGCTCTGCCTCCCCAGTGAAATCCAATGAGCGTCAGGAATGTTTGAATTCCGTTCCTTCCATAACACCATTAGATGAGACTCATCCAGAAGAAAAAACAATGAACCTCTGTCAATCTGTGGCTATACTGGCCTGTAAGAATGCTGCTTCTATTAACCCGATTTCCCGTTGCTAGGAGGAAATGACTACCTCTCATTGCTCTTGCAAGGAGAGAAGCTTATTTGGCTCATGGCTGCAGAGTTCTCAGTCCATGGTGAGCTGGCACCCAAGCAGGCACATCATGGCAGAAGAAGGTGGCAGAAGACAGCTGTTTCACTCGTGGCAGCTGGGAAGCAGAGCAGGGACGCAGGCCAGAGAAGAAGGCACCGGACACTACAGTCCCCAAGGCCACACCCCCATGACCACCCAGACAAACCGACACATCTTGCAAGCCAAGGTGACAGTCATGATTAATGGTCACACTACCATTAGCATGAAGTAAGTCCAAAATTAACAAGAGAAATATGGTCTTTCTTACTTGTAGTAAAGCAAATCAATCCATGCACTGAATCCCCTTGACCCAGATGAACCTGATACGTTACCCTATCAACGGATTTGCAAACCCACATACCCCTTATTACATTCTTGTTTGTGCACTGACCCTGCCAACACCTTTTCACATGTACACTTCCCTTCACTAGAAAATACAAAATGTTGTGTCCTGACTCATTTTACTCTTTACATATTCAATACATTTCCTTATTCTATACAGTTTCATAGTTATCTGAGTATCTCCCAACTGTATTGGGTTGACACGTCATTAGCACTTTTAAAACAACCCCTATTTGTGATCACATAGCTCAGAGCAACATCACTTTTTCCTTTCCTCTCCCCCTCACTCTCAAGCCCTGTTATGGTTTGTGTCTAGGGGACCTTCCCTCAAGGCTCATGCAGTCAAGGACAAGGCTGAAGTTAGCATTCATGATTGGTTCATTGTCTAGCACTAGGGTTGGTGGTGTGAGTGCTGCACCCCCCGGGGTGGAGCCAGCATCCGGGGTAGGCGGGAAGAAGGCGTGTGTCCCCTGTTGTGCTCAGCTCACTCCCGCTCTCTGCGGTGGCCGTGAATGGCGGCCCCGCCAGGCCACCCTGCCTTGACGCCAGCCGAGCATGGACTGAAACCGCCAAAATCTCGTAAGAAATAAACCTTCCCTTCCCTAATTTTGGTCATCAGCTATTTTATCTCAACAACAAGAGAAAAGTAACTAAGACAAGCCCTACAACAGAATATTCACATTAACCCTGGGTAGACTAAAGTGAGAAAGTTTTAAGTAATCACATTTTCACATTCACTGCCCCATGTCATAATTACTAGAACAAGGAAGGAGGACAATCTGTTCTTTGCCATTTTGATAAACTGCCCCATTTCCAACTTACCAAGATGACCAAATAATTAAATAACAAAGCACCTTCTCAGAAACTTGGCAATTCCTATAGAAATTCGGCAGTGCAACATCTTCACACATCTGGATTTCAGCAAAGATACCCTTCAATAACATCCTCCTTGCCCTGGCCTTTCTCTGAGGCTTCCACAGAAAAACGCAGTCTATTAGGACAAAATTCTACTTCTTAATTCTCTGAATGGGGAAGATGGGCCATTAGCTTTTCCACACTGGCTAAATTACCAGTTACCTGCAGGTAAACAGCCTTTCTGGCAACATGGCTTCCACTTATAATGAGTGTCACCCAGCAAGGTGGAGCCCTCCGGAGAGAAATCTCTGTATATTAGCATACAGAGGTCTAAGGAGCCCCAAGGGCCACATGGTCCCTGGGGATCACTGCTGATTTATGAGGTCCCACACATTCACCTACGGCATCACAATCCATTCTTGTGTGAAATACTCTATTATTCCTCCACCCAAGAGGAGGTCAGAAATATCAAATGGAATAGGGGCACTTAAGCAAGAGGGGGAGAATGACTGGCTTATAAAAAGCCTCAAAACCAAAACCAATGAAGCCCGAGAACTAGCCTGCAGAGAACGGTAACCAGGCGAGCCAAAGCCAGAGGCAAAGCCAGTGCAAACTTTTAAAGCGCCAGAGTCCAAGTCCCGGGGGGCAGCGGCCTGCACAGACAGAGCAGCCAGCCTCCGAGAGGGGAAAGAGCCTGAGGTCTGGGGAGGAAGACCACACTTTGGTCTCCCAGGTGAAGCCCTGTGACTCCAGCGAATCACAGAGCCTGAGGTCCCTCATCCCCACGCCTCTCCCTGTGGTTATGCTGAGACCCAAACTGTGCCCAGCTCCTGGCACCACCTCTCCTGTGCCCAGCAGCACACCTGCCCCACAGGCGCCCCTCAGCCACACCACAGCCACACCTGGGCTCGGGCATCTGCTCTGAGACCTCTGTCCTTAGCGCATCTGAACAGAAATCTGCTTGCGTCCCAGCTCGTGGACTTTCCGGTCCAGCTGTCTAGGTTCTGTGGAGTGTTTTGTTTGGGACACTCCATTCTTTACACCGTCTCAGCCTTTGTGTTTTGGTACAAAGACTTTAGATCAACTCAGGATTACTATGTATATTCATTTGGAAAGATAAATAATTTTCCCTGCTTTGACAGAAAATTATTATTGAAGAACTTGGGGACTGTCTCCTCCTAGGCTCCCCCCCCCCAGTTTCCATGCAGTGAAACCGTTTCAGCTTAGCTGTCACCTGAGTCCTGACATACCCACAGGGCGGAGTGTGAGGGCCTGTATGTCCTGCACCGGGAGAGACACATAAGCTCTGGGGAGATGAGGTCCGATTCCTCCTCCCGGCTTTAAAATCGCTCCTGTCTCTGTCCCTGTGCTCTCCACTGTTCACTCTCTCAGGGAAACAGCATCCTCCTCCGAGAGGCATGGACGCTGGCCCTGTCCCTGAGCCTGTTCCCTCTGGGGTCTGGCACAGCTGTGTTTCCAGAAGTTTCCACCAGCGCTGGGAAGAAACAGGCGGCTGGGCTCTCAGCCCAGGCACTGGGCAACTCTACCATTTGGTGATGTCTCTTCTACCTCACTGCCCCCTTTTCTCGATGTCGCTACATCTGCGCCCGTAAATTTCCTAAACCGCTGCACGGATCAGAGCACGGGCTTGAGACGTCCTGTCTCGGCCCTCAGATCCCTTGGCCAGGCGTTTGGTGCTCAGAAGTCCACACAGCACGGCCTCAGACCCTGCTTGGGTGGTGAGGACACAGGCGCAGGCCTGCTCCACCCTGGCGGACCCCTGTGCCCGCCATCACCGTGGTCCCCCACGAGGAGGAGCAGCCCTGACAGGACTCCTGCTTCTCAGATTCGCTCCCTCCTCCCTCCCTCTCCTCTCATCCTCCTGGCTTCCCCTGGACACCTGCAGTCCAGGACCGTGCTCCTGTGCCACTGGTGTCACCGTCCAGTCCCCCTTGGCTCCCCTTAGCTTGCTCGCCCCCTCAGACTTATTTATTGATAAAATTTAACCTCCCCTCTGACCACACTTTGGTCTCTGCTTTTCCCATTCCCAGAGGCATGATGTGGCCACTCAGATCCCTTGGCCACCCGAGGTCACTGGAGACAGAGCCACAAGTCCTGGCTCTGCTTCCGCCTCACCCGTGACCTCCCACTGCACATGCCAGTGTCAGAGACCGTGTGGAGCGGTGGCCGTCTGCCGGCCCTCCCTCCGGTGGGGCTGGCCTCGGCGCGAGAGCCCGTGGCCCTCCTGCGCCCGCCCCTCCTGTGCCCAAGCCTGGCGTCCAGCCCGTCACAATGCACCTGCACAGTTGTGCACGCTTCTGCGTTTCCACTAGGGATGCGGACCAGATCCAGGTGACAGTTGCCACCCTTTCACTCCTCCTTGGTCTTTCCCAGGAGGAAACGAAGAGTCACCGAGAGCCACACACCGCCCCTTGTCATGCTCCTCACCCACGCGCCTCTCCCCTTTTGCACTGTCACCGCTTGCACCCTCTTGCACCCAGAGGGTTGCAGTGCTGTCCCCAGCCCGCCTGTGGCTGCTTTCTTTCCACAGCGTCGCCTCTGTGCCTCCGGGACGCAGCTTTGGGCGCCACGCACCCCAGCCAGCTCCTTCATGGTCCTGCTTTGCTTAGAGCAGGAGTCTCCAGCGGTGACTCAGTAAACATAAACAATTAGATCGGTTTTCTTGATTTCTGAAGGTCAGATGTTCCCAGGGTGTCCGACGCTCCAAAGAAGAGTGTCACAGTGGTTACAGACTGGGAAGACCGACCTGAGTCTGGACCGCACTGCTGCGTGAAGCCTGGAGAATTAGTTTCCCTTCATGTGCCTGGGTCCCTTTATCCCGACAGTGACGATCAGGACGGCAACTCCACAATGTAACGGTAAAACTTAAATCATCTGTGTATGTTTGCCGGGCAGCCCGGTGCACAGCGATGCAGGGAGCCTCCCTAAACTACCAACCTCACAGACGTCACAAGAGTCCTCCACAAGGTGCTTAGGGCCACAGGTATGGGGAGGAGGTGGCAAGGAGACGTGGACCTTGCAGGGGACACCGGCCTAGATACCTGCTAAAGAGCCACACTGCTGGTCACTGGCCCCTCCTGGAGAAAGGCAGGCGAGGCTTCCAGTCTCCGCCTCCTTCCTCGCATTTCTTTCTCCAAGCATAGGGAGCCCTCCCCTTCATCCCAAGCCTCCTCCCATCTTCTTTGCTCTTCTGCTGAAAAATCCATGCTCACCTCCTTCTTCCTCCAGCTAATCCTCAAATCCTAAATGAGAGTGCAGTGGGCATCACTAGACAGCAGGACGGTCAGTGCGTGGACGCAGGACAACGGGGAGTCACCAAATGGGTGGCCAGAGGGCCCTAGGGAGTCAGAGCAGTGTCTTCCTAGGAAGCAGGGAGATGCCTAGCGCATGGGAACAAACGAGGCCAGGCCAGGCCAGGCTCCTAAAGATCGATTCACTCCCAGGTGTGCTGGCCGTGCTAGACAGCAGGCCTCTTCCTCCAGCTTTGCACCGGGGTCATCCGAGGCCTCCTGCAGCAGTCTTCTGGGTCTGTCTCTGTCACACTGTCCACTCCCCATGAGTCCAGATGGACGAGTGAAAGAGGCAGGGGAAAGGAAGAGGGGACAGGAGGGAGCCGGGAGAAGGAGTTGCTCATTGTACTTGTTATAAAGAGGAAGAGAAAGCAGCTTGCAGAGGAGCGGAATCAAGGGGCGTGAGACTTCTTGTGAGCCTCAGTTGGCTCAACTGTGAAACAGGGAGAGGCGAATGTACCCATCCCAAAGGGCTACCGCGCCACGTTTAAAGACCAGCGCGGCTGAAGGAACGGATACAAAGCCCGCTGTGTAACAGGTGATGGGCAAATAACGACTCCTCTCACAGATGACTACTAACAGCAACGAAGTCACTGGTTCTATGGAAACAGGGAGAAGGTCTCCGCCTGGGCCTGAGGTCCCCACCCCAGCTCCACCAGCCCACTCGGACCTTTGTCATGGGAGAGCCACTTTGCCTACACAGCTTTTACTTAAATGGGACTCTAAATCAAGCTGTCCCTGCCACCATTCTTCCGTGGGCTTCCGATTATAATCATGCCGCCTGCTATTAGCACAGGCATGCTTAAAACTCCTATAAAACAAGAGCTAATTGCTGATCTGCTTAATTAAAGTGAGCCTTTTGTTGTCACATTTACAAAGACAAATGAAATAATCAGGTGTGGACTAATGAGAGATAATTAGATTATGCAGCCCCAATAAATAAAGACCAAAATGCTCCAAATCACGCCTGTTGGCCAGAGAAAGGCCAGGGTGAGCTCCAAAGAGCGAGTTAGTGGCGCTGTGTTCATGGCGGCCAGTGGTCACGGAACCAGCCTGGCTCAGCTGTATCACTCTGATCTGCAGGAAATGACCAGGCCCAATCTCTGCCCTTCTGACTGGAGCCCCACCAACTCCCAACAGCCACTCTTAAGGCTCTTCTTAAACTAAAGACATTTATAATTTAGAAATAAATATAACAACTTATTCTTGATGCATCTGATCTAACTTACTAATAAAAGTTATCCACGAACGTAGCATTGCATTTCTGTCTCATGATAATTTACTAATCAGTTCATGAAAAATATTACACTGAGTATAAAAATAAAGGTGATCCAATATCAATGCTAGCTGATAGTAAGCAAATGCATTTATTCATGTGTGTCAGAAAACCAAACTGCCCTGTCCTTTCAAGGCCAGCTCTGGTCCCCTAAAACACACACAGAAAGGAGAAAGGAGAGAGGCAGGGGGAGGAAATAGACAGAGAAAGAGAGAGAGAGAGAGAGAGCAAGCAAGCTAAACTCCCAACAGTCAATGGAAGCCAAAACCAAACCTCCTCCACTTGTGAGCTGACTGGTATGAAGCTGAAGATAAAATTTTTATTTCACTCGGATACAATACAGATGGCCCAGGACTGGTAACATATCAAAAGAAAATACCCTCTCCAAATTACAGAGGTTACTATGTCTGAAAATTCTAATAAACTGGCAGTTTCCAAACCATGGACCAGTATTACATGTGTTTATACACACACACACACACCCTCTCTCTAGTCTATATAAACATGTTTTATAGATGCACATAGTATATAGTCTTCCTAAAATATATGCAGAGCTTTTTATTTTTCCAATTAAGAATTTTAAAAGAAAAAAGTATATCCTATTATTTTACTGTAAAAATAGAAAAAATTCAATCTTGCGCAAAGGGTAGGCCAGTCGGCTGGAGACTCATAGCTTCACTGAGGACGCTCACTGTGGTTCTTTGCTCCTCGTTTACCCTGCACCAGAAGAAGATCCGTGTGGGACAGGCTGTCTCTGCAGGCCGCGGGCGGCCCCCGGAGCTAAGCTGTTCTGCTCCCAGTACCACCGCAGATCCCTGACACCCAGGAGCCCAGGCACTTTCCAAGTCAGTATTCCAGCCCTTTTGTAGAACTGAAGGTTGGTTCGGAAACAGGAGCAAGAAGCCGGAGCCACGCAGGTCCTTCTGGTCCAGCGGGCCACTGACCAGGACCGCGGCCTCCCGGACAGGACAGTGGAGCAGGAGGACTGAACCGCATGGGCTGGGTCGGACTCCTGGAAAACTAGGGTGTGCCAGGCCCAGCCTTCGCCCCAAGCGTTCCTCAATCCGCGCTCCACGCGTATGCTGATTCCTGAGCGGCCCCTGTAAAGCCTGCTGTGGGGCGCGGAAACCCCCGCGCGGGTGGCTGCGCTTCCAGTCCCCCGTGTCATGGTCCCTTGGTGTCCAGGACCTGCTCCTTTACAGCACAGAGATGGCACCTGCCAGCCGGCACCAGCAGAGGACAGACAGACGGGCCCAGAGGCAGACAAAGGTGACATGGCTCTCCTTCTCTGAGTCCAGATGTGCGCTTGGGGGTCTAGAGTCTTAGAACTGTGTCTGCCACTGTGTTAGACGGTAAGTCCTAAATGCAGCCTAACGTCAGCCTATGCAAACTTCTAGCCGATAATTCACTCACGGAGCCTAAATAAGTGGGCCCTGCCTTCAACTCCTGAAATAATATACTCCTGCCTTCCCTAGGAACCAAAGCGCGGGTGCGGGGGTGGGGGGGAGACAAAGGTACTCATAGATCAAATGTCTCGAATGCCAATAAATGGCAAAGGAGAGTTATGGAGCACATAAGGGAAGGAGGAGGCTCCAAATGTGGGGCTCGGGGTGCCCTTTGACCCCACTCAGAGAAGCCTGTAATAAATCCAGAGGTGAGGGACATCTTTAGATATTGGAGCCATCCTAGGAAGCCGTAGAGGATTTTCCAGCATCGTAAACGGTTTGGAAAAAAAAATCTCACTTGGGAAGCCAAGGGAGGGATAGTGAAAGGGGAGGGA
>PVJX010015297.1:0-42883 GCA_004027295.1 Dolichotis patagonum
CAGGTGCTTATACCACTGAGCTAAATCCCCAGCCCATCTTTCATAGAAATAGAAAAACAATTGTAAGATTTGTATGGAACCATAGAAGACTTGTATCACTACAGCAATCTTGAGAGAGAGAGAAAAACAAAAAACTGGCTCATCACCCATCCTGATTTAAAGTTGTATTACAAAGCAATACATAGTAGTCAAGTCAGTATGGTACTGGTGCAAAAACAGTTATACAGACTAAAGAAATAAAATAGAGCGACTCAACACTCACACAAACACAGTCAGCTTATTTTTGACAAAGATTCACAGATGGGGAAAGATAATCTGTTCAAGAAATGATGTTGGGAAAGCTGGATGTTCACATGCAGACGAATGAAATTGGACCTTAACTTACACCATACACAAAATCAACCCAAAATGGATTAGAGACTTCCACACAATATCTCAAACTATAAAATTTCTACAAAAATACATTGAAAAAAATCTTACTGACACTGAATTTTTGGATATACACCAAGGGTATAGGCAAGAAAAGCAAAGATCAATAAATGAGACTACATCAAATTAAAACGTGTCTGCAGAGCAAAGGAAACGATTAGGAGAATGAAAAGGCAACCTACAGATTGGGGACTATATTTGCAAATCACTTATCCATTAAGGAGTTAATATCAAAAATATATTAGGTACTCATACAACTCAATTATCAAAACAAAACAAAAACAATTTAATAATCTGGTTTAAAAAATAGATTTGAAGAGACTTTTTTTTAAAAGAAGACATAAAAATGCCCAACACATATGAAAAGGTGTTTGACATTACTGATCATCAGGGAAATACAAATAAGAGCCAGTGTAAGATAACACCTCATATCTGTCAGGATGACTAAAGTAAAAAAAGACAAGGGACACCAAATATCAGTGAGGGTTTGGAGAATAGGGAACCCTTGCATACTGTACTGTTTCTGAAAATGTAAATTGGTACAGCTATGATGGAAAACACTGTGGACGTTTCTCAAAAAATTAAAAATAGAACAATCGTATGATCCAGCAGTCCTACCTCTGGGTATATATTCAAAGGAAATGAAGTTGTTTTCTTGAAGAGATAGTGCTTTACCATGTTCATTACATTATTTACAAGAGTTATAAAAATGAGGTAAGTGTCCATGAATGCATAAAATAAATAAGGAAATGGTAGTGATGTGGTGTGTGTATGTGTTTGTGTGTATGTGAGTGTATGACACACCCATAATGAAATATTATTCCACTTTAAAAAAGATCTAAATGCTGCCATTTGCAACAACATCAATAAATCTCAGGGAAATTATTCTAAGTGAAATAAGCTGGACACAGATCACTGGATGATCTCACTTTTATGTGAAAGTTTAAAAAAGTCAAATTTGTACATACAGAGTAAAAAGGTGTTTGCCAAAGGTATGAGGGGGTAAATGTTATAAGTGGGAACAAGCTGACCAAAGGGTATAAATTCTCAGTCATACATGTTCTTGAGATATAATATGCAGCATGATGACTATAATTAATAGCAATATATTATATATTTGAAACTTCAAACAATACCATTTGTTATAAGACTCTAATTAATCCATATAAAGCAAGTAGTATGTATAGAGCACTAAATAAATGGTAGTCACCACAACCACCATCATCATCTTTGTTAATATTTTATAATGACCAACTCAGAGCCTTTCATTCATGCTGGAACACCCTTTGTCTGGGATATATTCCACTCTTTTCCATGATCAGGTCTAATTTTTACTCTTGCTTCAATATTCCTTGTCTTACCTCTGCTTTTAGATTGGTCCCTTGATCCAGTTCTTTTGTCTGTATTACCTGGACATCTTTGCTCTCTAAGGAGGTGGACTCTGTGTTGTTCTGGGCACTGGTGTAATACTTTACCTGGCAAAAGCCTTAACATATAGTAAACAAAGACAGGAATCAAATGAAAGATTCAATCCTGTTCATGATCTCATGGAAAGGAAAATTTCAAAGGAAGGAGGAGGGGTATTGTCTGGCAAGCAGATTAATTGGATGTACAGGTTTTCAGATTCCTCACTGACACTAGACTTGAAAGATGAATTCAACCTTTCTCTGCTCTCAGTGCTGCATGGCAACATGATCTTGGTTTGGGGAAAGATGTGTAATCCAAAATGTTCAGAAATTCATGGACTCCATATTTCGTATGAAAGGTCTGACCCAGGTTGTTGTCTCAGCCTGGCTCCTGTAACAGCCGTGTCAGTGCCTGATCAGGTCTCAGCTGAAGTGTTGGCCTCCATCTGGACTGGAATTAAAAACCCCTGTATTTGACTGGCAGGGTAGCTTCCACCCTGCCAGAAACCAAAACAAATGAAAGACAGCATCAGAGTTGGCTGTGATCCTGGATCTAAGTTGGGGCACTTAGGGCCTTGCCAAGGGACTGGGGTGGGAGTGAGCATGATATAATTATGATTAGATGATTGGATGGTGTTTGCGAGACATGAGATAGACCCACCATCCACAGAGCTCGAACTGGTGCCAGGGACATGGGCTCCCTCCCTTTTTATCTAATCAGCAATTATGATCTGCCCTCCCTTCTCTAAGGAGCCCTGGATATCAGCCACTTGCTGCAGGACACCCCTTGAGAGCTGGGCTAGGAGCCACTGGCCTTCTTGCCACTAATCTTAAGCCAATGAGAGCAAACTGCAACGTGAACATCATCAGTCCATCACTGGGGACTGGGATGGATTTAAGAATTTAAACTGAACTAGAATCTATAATCCCACAGTTTGAAACAATAATCTTACCTGTCTGATTATTTTCCTTAACCTACAACCATTTTTGAGGAGACTTGAAACTTTGTGATCAAGATAGACTCAGTGGTTTAAGGACTGCACCATCCCTGCTACACCAGCCAGTGACTCTGATCAGGTCCTTTCCTCTCCTGGATCTCACACTTCCTAGGGGTATAGGTCAGGTATTCTTTAATACTTTACCTCATTTAAGTATTTTGTTACTATAAATTATCCCTGTGATCTAGACTTTAGCAAAGTATCTGACACATAGCAGACCCTTAATAAGGACATTTGTTAAGTATATTTTGCATGTCAGGAACTATGCTAAGCATTCTACAAACATTATTATGTTAGCAAATCCTCATAGCACAATGATGGTGAAACTTTTAGAGAGCAAGTGTGCAAACTGCAGCCCAAAATCTGCTTATTTATCACCAATTGCCAATAGTGCAATTAAACCTGAAAAGTAAAGTTTTAATTTAGAAAAAACAACTCATACAATAACATCTTTTGTCTCAAAAGAAAAACACAATAACATGCATGCCATAAGTTCACCACCACTGTCATAAACATATGGAAAACTCAAGCTCAAAGATATTAAACAACCAGCTAGTAATGTAACACAGCTACTAAGACATAGAGCAGCAACTTTGAAATCAGTTCTCTCTGGTTCCCAATCAGTATTTTTTTATAAACATTCTTGCTGGATCTCAATAAATAACTTAGATGAATTGTGAGTGTTACTAGGTTAGTCTAGATTTTTAGTGAGCAAATAGATTTAGATAGAAAATTGATTTGATTGATTTCTTTGGATTGGTAATGAATGGGTCAACACAAGGCTCACTGAGAACCAGGAAGCATGGTGTAGACACTTAGCACACTGCAGAGTAAAAACCTAATCAATCTTCCTAAATCCAAAATTACTGAAAATGTCCTACCTGGCCTTCTGGAAAATATCTTTGAGGCAATTTTTGGGTCATCCTGGCAATTGGAAGTATCATGCTCTTTAAATATGGGTACTTGACTCATAAAAAGGAAACAAATAAAAATGTTTTTTCAGAAGCAAGATTCCAGTCTGGTCTGAACACGGGGATGTGGCCTATTCAGTGTCTTTCATCCTGAATTTGACATGAGTCCTCCCCTAAGCTCTTCAGTGATGAAAACAAGCGGAAGAGAAGGAATTAGCTCCGATGTAAATGTTTGGTGAAACAACAACAGTATAGACCTGCATCGTGGGCCTTCACATAGGGGACAAGAAAAGAATGTACAGTGGCTTTCCAGAAACTGCTGTGAGCCTTTGGGCAGTACAGCCACGATATAACTAGGTGAGCTGTGATGGAGAAAGAAGTGACCTTTGGAGAGTCTGCCATTCACGGAACTGTCCTTGGAGTTCATTGCCACTTGTAATATCCTGGGACCTAAATGTATTCATAAAGTTGAGTTTCATAGACATTTGTTTCATTTTTCTCTTGCACCACTCTTCCTTCCCACGACAATGGGACTTTGATGCAACCAAGAGCAATTAATTCTTACTGCTTTCAACCCAAGGGCTTCTGAAAAAGTAGGCTCCAAGTCAAACCAATCAAGCGGGCACATTTTAGCCTCTACCCACACTCTATGGATGAAAGATGAATGAATGCTCAACTTAAGTCACACTAGATAGAATCAGTCCTGCCTGGCAAATATTGATTTGCCCTCTCAGGGAAGCAGGCTTTCCTAGAAAGGTTAATTGTCATGTTGAGCAATTGTCTCCTGTTATCCATAGTTTAATGTTCTGACTGTGTTACTCATGATCAACTGTGGTCAGAAAATATGCAGTAGAAAATTACAGAAATAAACAATTCCCAAGTTTTGAATATCTTGTATCACACTGTGTTGTTATACTTGCTCTATTTTATTATCAGTTTTATTGTTAATCTACTGTTGTACCCAACTTATAAATTAAACTTTAAAATAGCTATATATGTTTAGGAAAAATACAATGTATGTGGTGGATTTGGTACTATCTGTGGTTTTGGTCATTAACTTAGGGTCATAGAACAAACCACTCTGTAGACAAGAGGGGACTACAGTATGAACATTGAACCTATGGGTACTTGGTAAAGAGCCTGGAATTGGAACCAACCCAGTGGAAGCAAAGCTGTGAGATAAAATTAGGGAACACTGTTTAAGTCCTGAATTATGCTCTATCCCAGAGTGTTCCAGTTATGGGAGCAAAATTCTTTTTTTGCTTAAGGTAGGAAAGAGGTAGTTTTATGCTACTTTCAATCAAAAGGGATGAGTGACTCACACTGATCTTTAGATGCTATTCTATACCCATTTCTTATGAACCAAGTTCTTCCACGTGTCTGGTGGAACAACATAAAAGTGAACTATGAAATGTGTTTTGGGTGACCTGTGATAGGAACTTACTCCAATGGGAAACTTCTGTCTCACTGGTTTTGCCCAAATGATTCTCATCTTTGTTCCTGTGATGATATCTCTCAAAGATTAGCACTTTCTTCTGACATCCTGCATCTCTTGTATCTGATAGATTTTAGTAACATCCTGCTAGGCATTTTACATTAAGGTGTTTAATAGCATTTCTTTTTTATTTGGATAAAGGTATGTACTTAGGATTTGGGTGACTCACCTTCCTGTGTTGGGTTTGTTTTGTAGGCTATGTGCATGCAACCTGCTCCCTCTTGTGCCCTCACAGGAGGAGGATGAAACATTGGGAGCCATGTTCCCTCTCTGAGCAGTGTCTCAGTTGGGGCCATCCTGATTTCAATGATTGTTTTTAAAATCTATTTGGAATCCTTGTGATCATTAAATGAGAACACCCTTCCTGAAGCATAATAGGAAGGCTCACCCTTCCTAATGTCCAAAGAGGATTGAGAATGGACATGTTTGTTGGTAAAGGAGAGGCTTTTGGTGGCATCAGGTTTGGAGGGAACTGTGAAAGATGCAGAAATGTGTGAGTCATTTGGAGTACAAGCCATTTATGAATGCATACTCCCCATTGCTGGCTTGGGTTGATGCATGGTTTTGCCTTCAATGTCCAGATGTTTACTGTGAGGTCAACCAATCCTATAGTTCAAGAAGTCATACTAATTTTTGGAATTATACCATTACCCAGAAGCCAAGGAGAAGTGGTTGGGTGAGGTGACTGATATCTATGCTGCTTGATGTAAGGTTTGAAGACCTCAGCACCAGCGTCATCTAGAAACTGATTAGAAGTGTGGAACTTAAGGACTCAATACCAGAAATACTGCCTGTCAGAAGCCTCTGGTGATTTATATGCACAATAACATTTGAGAAGTGCTGGTCTGTACCTACTGACTCCAGTATTTCCTTCAATTCAGCGTTTAATGAGCACCCACTGTGTTCCAGCATTGTGCTGAGTATTACAGATATAAAAGATGAATAATGTATAGTCTTTTCTAAAGACTGCTCACAGCTTATTTACTTCTTATTTCTCTCTCCAGTTCCTTCCCACTCCCCCGCACTCTGGCTTTTGCCCTATCTCTTCACTGAAATGCTTCCTTTGAAGACCACTAATGACTTGCTTGTTGTCAAATTCAATTTTCTCCTCTCTGCAGCATTTAATGGTTCTGATCAACACCTACCACTTAAACACTGTCCTCTCCTAGTTTTGCTGACACTGTGGCATTGTGGTCCTTCCTTTCCCTCCCTTGCTCCCTCCCTGTCTCCTTTCCCAGCCTCTCACCATCTTTTTCAGGGTTCTCTCCCACCTGAATCCTTACTAACAGATCTCATCAGATTACGTCATCCAGATCCATCATAAGAATTGCTTTTCTTTTTTAAGTCCTCAGACTTCTAGGAACTCCGGGATTTCTCATCTTAAAAAGGGCCCCTGGGCTTCTCTTTTGTATAAACTTTTTTTGGAAAAGGGATCTATCTACTTCTGGTAAAGAATTAAAGTTTGACCATGTCCCTGAAATGAGCAAAGAAAGTTTTCACAAGCATTGCTGCCACAACAAATTATATTTTGCCATTGTAATATGGTCAGAAGCTTTGTGGTTTAGGACAAATTTAGTTCCTTATAGCTCTGATTGGGTACTGAGGTTATAATCAGTGTATGTAAAAGGCTGTGTTATTCCCTGGAAACACTAGGAGATAATCGGTTCTCCTGCTTTCTCCAGCTTGTAGAGGCTGCCCATACTTCTTGGCTCCTGGACTTGCTCCTATGTGCAAAGTGAGCAAAAGTGAGTTAAGTTTTTTTCATACTTTCCTTGCTGGGGTCTTGCAGCTTGGAAAGGTTCTCTGTTTTTATGAACTCATAGTCAAGGATAATGTCCTGTCTCAAAGTTCTTATCTTTAATCACATTGCATTAACATTCACTGAATTCAGGGAGGAGGAGGTGCTATGGTTTGTTTAAATGTCCCCCCACAAAGCCTCCTGAAGTCAGGGAGGTGTTTGAATCTGGCTTTTGTGATTGGTTCATTGTCTAGTGCTGAGATTGGCAGCATGAGCACTGCACCTGCCCAGGAGCAGATAGCTGGCATAAAATAAAGGGAGGGAAGAAGGCATGATTTTCCCTTTTTACTCTGTTCATTCTTGTCACTTGTGGCAGCCATGAATGGTAGCCCCCTAGCCATGCCACCCTGCCTGGCAGCCAGCTGAGTATGAATTAAAACCTCTTAAAAACTATAAGCTAAATAAACCTTTCCTTCTCTCATTTTGGGCATCAGGTACTTTGTCTCAGCAATGAGAGTAAAGTAACCAAGATAAAATTTGATACTAATGGAGTGGGGTTGTTGCTGTGACTGTACTTGATCAGGTGGTTCAAGAGCCTTTGGAAATGGCCTGTGAGAAGAGTTTGGAAAGGTTCGGAGATGTCACCTGACAGCATAGATTTGGAACGGCTTAGGCTGTTCTATAGGGGAGATTCTGTCAGAGCTCAGAAGACCAGAAGGCTAATAGAAATCCTGCCAGTAGAGACCATGCTTGGAAGGCTTCTGCTGGAATGAAGGCCTGCATTGGTTGTTGGATTCCAGATTATGTATATTATGGTTTGGCAGAAAGTTTGTTGCATTTTGCTTGTGTTCAGAGACTTTGCCTCAAATTGAGATTAAGAGTGGCAGATTAATTAATCTGGCAAAAGAAATTTCTAGACAGTCGGATTTTGAGGTAGTGACATGGCTATTGCTGGGGGTGTTTAGCTAGATTTATGTTAACCAAGAGCACAGAGCCCAGCAGGATGATTTAAAACATTGTGAGTTTGGCCAGAAAGAAAGCTGCAGTAAAGCTATGGACTACAAAGGTAGAGCTGAGGAGATCTTGATTGCTATGAAGGAACAGGAGAATCAAAAAGATGGCCTGGGGGCATCACAGGAAGAGGCAACATGTCTCCTCCACCCTTTGCAGCCTCAAAATTGCAAAAGCGAAAGACTTTGCTTGGAGGAGAAAGTTGTAGAGTGTAATGGTCCAGAATGGTGGCAGCTATACTATGATCCAAAATGGCAGCGGCAAAATCAGGTTCCACAATGGTGGAGGCATAGAGAATCTGTTCTTCTGAATCAGTTTTAGAGTGCTCAGTAATCCAGGTACTCCAGCCCTACAGCCAAGAGAGAAGAAAGCCTGGCTACTGCTCCGACTGACAACAGACCTAGGCATTATCCATGTAGCACTGGTTTTAGGCACATACAGAATGCAAGTGTTCTGATATTAAAAAGGCTTCCACGCTCATTTCAGAAGGCCTGGGAGGCCAGGCAATATGCTCTTGAGAGGGCAGTGTGTGAAGCTGTGAGGGTGAGTTCAAAGGTGCAATGGAGAACCCAGAAGTTTGAAAAAGCCAGGAGCATAGATCATCTAAGGAAACCTGCAAGGAGGAAGTAAAGTGGGCCTAAGAGAGAAGCTGTGGGAGCTAAAATCACTGGAAGTGCTGTGGTGATAGAGTCACTCAAACCTTTTGGAGCTCATAATCAGATTGCTTCAGATGCTGAACATGGAACTCCAGGACTTAATGTTTGCCTTGGATTTTGTATCCCTCTCCATTTCTATCTATTCCCCTGTTTGTACCCTTTGGAATGATAATGTTTATCTTGTACAACTGAGTGTTGGAAGTGTTAACTTTGTTTTCATTTGTACAAATGTTACAGCTAAGAGTTTGCCTTAGATCTTGGAGGAGACTTGGGACTTGAACTTTTCAGCAATGCTGAAACTGTTAGCGATTTGGCAACTTTTGGAGATGGACTAAATGTCTTTTACATAAAGGTTGTGCATGAGTCTTTGGAGGGCCAAGGGTGGAATGTTATGGTTTGTCTAAGGGTCCCCTCAAAGCCTCATGTAGTCTTGGAGATGGCTGAATCTAGCCTTTGTAATCGGTTCAATGTCTAGTACTGGAATTGGCAGCATGAGTGCTGCACCCACCTAGCGGCAGGTAGCTAGCACAGCACACAGTATGAGGGAGGGAAGGAGGCATGCTTTTCCCCTTTTACTTTGTTCATTCTTGTCACTTATGGCAGCCATGAATGGTTGTTCCTTAGGCATGCCACCCTGCCTTGCAGCCAGTTGAGTGTGGACTGAAATCTCCAAAAACTGCAAGCTAAACAAAACTTTTATTCTCTAAATTTAGGTGTCTGGTATTTTGCCTCAGCAATGAGAGAAAAGTAACCAAGATAAGATGATAACATTTTGTCAAAATCGATTATTTTGCCCCCAATGTGTGATGGAGTATAGATTAATGGAAGGGCATTGGGATGGTGGCACATGCCCTGCATGTCTAGGGTGAAAGGAAGATAAAACAAGTTAACAAAATTCTCAGCACCTGAACTGGAAAGGTAGAATGGGAATGAGAAGGAGGGCTGAGGTGAGGAATATGGAAAGGTAGGCATTTATACTCACTGATAGCTTCTGTGTCTATCTCTAGTCAAACGGCAGGATAGCACCTCACATTTTTCAAGTTCTGAAATAAACTCATTGTTTCCCTCATGTCATCCATTGTCTTCATTTTCCTGTCTCTGTGATTGAGGCTCTGTTTACCTTATTATATAAGGCAAACTTCAGTCATTCAGTTTTCCTCTTCCTTCATCCTCACACCACAGGTCACAGACTTCTGCGAATCTTCTCTGCTAGTTTCACAAACAGTCTATTCCCTTGTAGTCAAGCTCTGACCTCTCTCCTAGCTGAGATCTGGGCCTCAGATTGGCCTTTATGCTTCTGTGCCTGACTTCAGCCCATTTCCCATTCTAATGTTGGATGACCTTTCCCAAGGATGCTTTGAATCTTATATTCTCCAAAGATTGCCAACTGCTTGAGAATCACATTTATACTTGGCAAAGCTTTCAAAGTCAGTTTAGCTACAGTCACTGCATTTTGTCTTATTTCTGCTGAAGTTCATCCTTTACACTCCAGCTTCAGAATCCTTGTATTTCTTTAACCATGCCCTTTCACTCTTTCCTACTTCATAGCAATGCTGCTTTCTTCACCTGACCCTTCCAATCCTACAGGACTCAACTCAGCTATCAGAAAGATTAAGCCATGCTGCTTCCCAAAACTCTCCCACCCCTTTGCACACACTGCCAAGGTAGCGTTTAGCTCATTGCCTTGCATTTGTACATTTAGTAATGGCCTCTTTATTCACCCATATACAGTATTACTTTGTGTAGTGCTCAACTTACACTAGCTGCGCATGTTAGGTAGATGAATACTACTTCTATATTCAAGTCTGAGAACTGAGATCTGAAACTGCTACCACAAGAGAAAGAGCTTCATGCCACACACTTTCTCTTTCTTGGTCATTTATTTTTCCTCCCCATTATGCCAAACATGATGTGTAATTTAGTCTTTGGAAAAGCTGTAGGGTTAGTCTAGAGCAGTGGTGGCAAGCGAACCTCAGTCAGCTGTTTGTTATCACTGAAAGCTCCAAAAGGTTTGCCATCGCAGGTGCAGGGGCAGTCATCTTTTGTTTCATTTAGTTGATCAGTATTGTCTCCTACATGCCAAGCCCTATGCAAGGCCAAATGGAAATGACAGGGGAATGAGAGAGGCTTTTGGCCTCATAGAGGCAAAGCTGTGAGGCTGAGACTATGTAAACATATCAGCCCTGATGAAAAGTTGTCAGGGTTAGCACTGTGCAGAATAACAACCAGGACTGCTTGGAATCCATTCTGAAAGAAACAATGAACCACTGAAATGGTGATGTGACTGGGTCAAATAAGGATTGAGGGAAGCTTTGGAATGAAATACCATTTCACTTGGACCCAGAAGTGAGGGAGATCATCTTATAGCTGGTGAGGAAAATGGAAGGAATAATGGGAAGAAAGACCTAGATATGAGAAAGGAAGAAAACCCCTAATTTCTTATGAGATTTGATGAAATCCCTCAAAAATAGACTGGATGCTTCCAAACATGCCCATAGAACAATACCACAGGGCTTTTCAGGTTGCATGGTCTGCACCTTGAAAGGCTCTTCCAAGGTTATTCCACTGAGCGAGACTCTTACCAAGAGACAGAGAATTTATGGTCCTATGGCTTTTGCTTGGGCTGCAGCTTGGTCACCATGGCAACAGTTGCTTTCACTGCTCTGGGGCTGGCTTCCCTGGAGGCATCCCCGTAATGATGATGCATCATTCTGCATGCTACAAAGAGCAAAGCCTGCTGAAGTTCGAGCCTCTGTTCAAAGGAGAAGCCCATCTTCAGGAGGCGACCACCACCCTGACTACTCGAGGGAGTCAGTTTTAGGAGAAAGAGTTTTTCATGAAGATGCTTTGTAGACACAGATACTTTCATTATAACTGCTCTGGTGACAGTGATGTGTAGCCCATTCTTGGCCCCTATCTTCTCTTTGGAAGTCACATAATGCTTTCATTATTCATGGAGATAATGTCATTTTTTCCTCTGCTTCAAAAACATGGAACTGGCCCAGGGGCCTATTGCAAATGGATCTCAGCCCTGCCAGTTATCCCACTGACAAGGAGAGATGGTGAGTACTTTGGAGGTGTTAACCAAGAGCCTGCTGAAGGAACCATAACAAATGAACCAGGAGAAGGCAGCAGGGCATCACAAACTTTTCAGCACAGTGGGCCAGGAAATGCCTACCATCTATTATCAAGTTAGATGGTACCCTTCACTTGCTAGCTTCTGTCATTTGTTCCTACATGGATTTAAAACTCTTTGCCTTTCCTGAACTATATTGAGTGAAAAGGAATTATTGTGGGTCACATATAAAATGTATAATATAATGTGCATAAATATCAAAACTTTTTACCTTTAAATATTTTAGTATAACCTCTCTGGTATTAGTGGTGGCATTTATATAATGATACCAGTATCAGGAGCAAAACTCTTATTTAGTACATTTGTGTACTTCCTGTACCACAGCTGTTAAAAACTATTTTAACTTCCTAAATTATTTTATGAAATAACACAATGAGACCAGGTGTAATAATTAAATAAAAAATTTACACATCTCCTTAATAGGAATAAATGCCTGACTTCATAGGCACACATTTGAAACAGTATTATTAGTAGTTGCTGTGTTTTCCTCTCCAAGTCACACAGTGCATGGAATGTCTGATACACTTGGGCTTCCTTTCGGCGGAGTGTACGTGGTGGGTGTGGAGGTGGTGTTAGTTCTGCACCACACTTTTCCCCTACACGGTGTTCAACTGTCACCTACGTTGTCTATGTGCAGGCACTGGCCAATGAAGTAATGATAAATGTCACTAAAAATTACATAGTAATGTTAAAAGCTTATTGTGTGGGGCTGTATTATTAGATGTCTGGGGCTGTATGCAGTCCACAGGCCACAAGTGAGACACACCTGAGAATAACAGGTAGTCAAGATATGAAAAACCTCTGGCCTTAGATTTCTTTGTACCCATTAAGCCCAGCCTTGCAATTTTAATAGAAAATACTGTGATTTTTGACATGAACCTTAATCACACATTTGTCATGAGCTATGTCACTAAATTTGGTTTAATCTATTACTAGATTCTATTCCGTGACATCTCTCTAGCTTATAGCTATTTGAATTTTACAGGCTAGCAATTTTCATTCTTGTTTTGTTGGTTCTAGTGGCAACAGGCTCAGGGTACTAGTTTTATCTGTGTAAAATTTTATTCTGAAGTATAGTTTACAGAAGTACAACAGGAAAATTTAAGAATACAGATGATCGGTTTTTTAGGAAATGACAACACTCACATATATACCACTATGATAGCACTCTAAAAGCTTCTCTACTGCCCTTCCCAGTCATTTATTAAATGCTTGCACCCATTTTTGTTATATACATAGAAGCAAAATTGCTGGATTATAAGGCATGCATATATTCAGCTTTTGTAGACATCAACAAACATTTTTGCAGAGTGCAATATCAACTTATATGCACAACAGTAGTTTGTGAGAGTTTCAATTGTTTCACATCCTTGTCAGCACTTATTATTGTCAGTCCTTATTTTAGCCATTCTTGTGGCTATTTAGTAGCTTTTAATTGATATTTCCCTCCCCGTTATTCATATTGAACAATTTTACTTTTGGGGTACTGGCCATTCTCTTCCAATTTATTGTTTACATTTTTGTGGGGATTTATGTCTTTTAAACTACTTCAATAAATAATACATGAACTATATATTTAACCTGTTTGGGTTTGTGGAAATTCTTAAGTTTGTAGAATAATTTATTTTATATGTCTTAGCCATTTTCTCTTCAAGTATTTCTCTGATTTGTTCTCTTTCTTGTTTCTTTTTAGACTTTAACTACACACATATTAGGCCTTTAAAACTTGTTCCATGTGCTTCATTCATTGTTTTCTGCATTTACAATTTTCTTTTCTTTATGTTTCAGTTTACATATATACATAGTTTTTCTTTTCTTTCTCTTTTTAAAATTTTTTAAATTTTGTACCGGGGATTGAACTCAGGACCTTGCACTTGCCAGGTAGGTGTTTATCAGTTCATATATTTTTATTGTCCTTCAAAACCAGTCCATAAACCCATTCTTCTGTTACATCTAATCTGTTATAGTCATACATTTAATTCTCAATTTTAAACATATTTATCATTCTTAAAATTTCTATTCGATTTTTGAATAGATTTTTATATAATTTTCTATTGTATATCTATTTTATTGAACTTATTAACACCAATTATTTAAAGTATGAATCTAAGAGTTTTAAAGTATCTATCTATGGATTTGCTTCAATTTTTTCCCTCCTAAATTTCAATAATTTCCTCCTGACTCTCCTTGTGTTTTGTTGTATTTTGTGGAATGCTGGACCAAGTAAGTGAGCAATTGTAGAGGTTCTGTGGGGTGTTATCTTCCTTCACAGAGGAATAAATTTTTTTCTGGCCAGTAGTTAAAGAAATATTACCTTTAGTAATGGATACAAATATTTCAGGTTTAGTTTCATGCTTTGGAGGGTTCATCTATTCTTGATTGCTTTTAAACCTAAGGCAGAACATTTTAGAGGCCTCAACTGAAAACACATCCTGCATACCAGGACCTCATCTCTTTGGCAGGTCCTCATAAACTAGCATCAGTACATAAACTAGCATTTGGTTTCCATTCCTCAGCTTTCACACTGGCTCTTCTGAGCTTGGATAACCAATCATCATCACAGGAAACATAGCTGCTAGCAAATTTCTACACACACAGGAATCAAATCACCAGGCTCACTTGAGTCCATCTCCACCCATCTCAATGGAACCATCTCAAGCCCCACTGTCAACTACAGGATACTCTCGTTCTTCCTATAGCTTATATATTGCTGAGAAATTCCATCTAATTTACTCTCTCCATGTGAACATTATTAGCTTCAAGGAATCACACAGAGTTCTGCCTCCCAGATACAGCTATTCAGCCTAGCCCTTGTGGACTTGCCATCCTGTGTGTCTTCATACCACTGAGGGATGTATTTGGATCACAGCAGTAACTGTTGTTATCTACCCTCCTCCAAGAACCATTAGGCCCAGTCCCATAATTTCCACCAGTCCACACATCTCTGGTTATAGCAGTACTGGCAAAATCAAATCTTCCCTGGGCATCAATAATCTCCTGTACTGTTATCCCTGAACTACTTTGTACAACTCCTAATCATATTCCACATATGTCTCTCTGCTCTGTGCTTTCAGGAACACTTTCTGTGCAATCACACTCTCACCTTCTCTTCATTCTTCTCAGATATTCCTTGCAAAGAGGGAATTGGGCTGCCCACTCAGACATTCTGGAGCAGAGATCTGCATTGCTGGCACACCCTGCTTGAACCCCTATCCCAAAGAATTTGCACAATATGTGTGCATAAAAAGTAGTTTTTATTTTACACTAATCAGTTGTGGGTGGTTTGTTACACACTAAAGTGTAAAGTGTATAGGTAAACAGATGAAGCTTATACAGTCTCTAAAATAGAGAGCAGTTTTATACTGAGGATTCCCACAATTTAGCCCTTAGAGCTAAACTTCTCAACTGAGCCCCAGATTCAAATATTCAGATGTTTCCTTGACATCTGTATTTAATACCTAATAGATATTACATGTTCATATTGCATATTCCTGACTTTCTGTTACCTGTTCAGTCTCAGTCTTTTCATTCTAGTGAGTGGCATAAATAGCCACAAGGACTTGTATTCCCTTCAGTACAGTTTTAGATTCTCCAGGATGATTTTATGAATCCAGGAGGCATCTCTCATTTTGCAACTCCATTTCTTCAAGATTATCTAACTGGTCACCATGCCACAGAGCTTTCTAGCCACCCCCCCCCTTCACTACTCCCTGAATGATTCCTCTAAGTTGTAGGGGGGGACATCTGGGTCTAGTCTGGAAAACTTTGGTGGTTCATCAGTTCTTAGTAGGATAAAACTCAAAGTCCTTATAGTTATGTACAAGGAACTTCATAACCTGAGCCCTTCATGATCTGACCCAGCCTTCCTCATTTCATTCTGCACCACTCTAATTACGAGTTATGGATACCCTGAACCCACCACCCTCTTTCATACCACTGTACCCTTGTTCATGCATTCTCTTGGACCTGGCATCTCCTTCTCCTACTTTTCCTGTTGTATACCTGGAAATATCTACTTGCTTCCAGAACTTAATCAAGTGATACTTTCTGTCATGCAGTGTCTGACCTATATTACCTCGGCTATCTGGAAGCTACTCACTCATTTCATTGTGACTTATGTATTCATGTTATAACACATTTAGAAAGTAGAGAGGGAAAATAAATTAGCTATACTACTAACTCCAAAATACATTATTTTTCAGGTGTTTTGTTCTCTTTTTCTTTCCTTCATGTTTGTTTAATATATAGATATGTATATATAATTGTAATCTACATCAAGTTTTGTACTTTACTTCCTTAACTTAATGCAATACAGCAAAGCATAATTCTAAGAGTAAAAACCTGAAAACAATACAATGGCCAAACAACAGAAGTGATTAAGAAGCTTATATGTCATCTCTGTTACTAAGCCATTGAAATTATGGTAATCATAAGCATAATCATAGCAATGGACTAAAGAAAACAATGTTGATAAGATGTTAATTTTTTCCAAATTGACCTATAGATTCAAGAAAATCTTAGTCAAAATGCCAACTGGCTTTTTTGCTGAAGTGGATAAAATAGTTCTAAAACTTATGTGGAAAGCTAAAAACCTAGAACAACTAAAATATTTTGTAAGATAATACAAGTGGGAGACTTAGAGTACTTGATTTCAAAACTTTCAGTAATGCTACAGTAATCATGCAAATATGATATTGATATAATGATAGACACATAAATCAATGCAGCAAAAGAGTGAAGAGAAAAATCCCACATGCATATCGTGAATTAGTTTTAAATAATTCTACGGAGAAAAGATAGTTTTTAATAAAAGATCTTGGAACAATTGGATATCCACAGGCACGGAATGAGTTGATCCCCAAGTCACACAATATTACATAAACACTAATTCAAGCTGCACCAGAGACCTAAATGTAAGAGAAAAATCTATCAAAACTTTAAAAAATAGAATAAACTACTGTGTTTTTATCCTGGGATTACTTTATGGCACAACAAATGTGATTAATAAAATTAAAGTTGATTCATCAACATAAATTTTGCTTTCTTTGAAACACTGTGTTCAAAAAACAAATAGACCGCAGACTAGGAGAAAATTGTCATACAACTGGTATTGTATATTGGATAACATGCTTATATCCAGAGTATACAAAGAACTCTCATCACCACTCAATAATGAGAAGACAACCTGGTTTTAAAGTGGGCAGAAGATTTGAACAGATTTCATCAAAGAAGCACATGAAAAGCATTTTCAACATTACCTACTGCAAATTAAAATCACAAGGAGATACTGTCCTGTTACTGTAGAATGTCTAAAATGGAAATCATTACTATAACATTTTTCTCTTTCCCTTTTTCTCTTGTCTTTCATTTTGCACTTTGTTGAGAATAATTGTAATCCAGCATGTGCAGTGTATCAAAAATTGTACCTTGATTGAGTATACTTGTCATGTGTTTTATAGATTTTGACCTGTTAGCCTGGATGTTAATCTGTATGCACGATAACTAACTTTACAAGGGTTTATAGGGTAAATAAATGAATCTTATGCTGGCAAAAAAATGGTGGAGGGAGAAGAAAAAGGGAAAAAAGAAAAAGGGAAAAAAGAAAAAGGCTAAAAGAAAAGAATTGAGATATGTCATGTTTATATACCAATTCTCAGAATGAATGTAAACATTAAGTAGTACAAATATGTACTAATAAAAATTAAAGGCATAAAATAGAAGGAATGCTCTTTCCATATGAAAAAGTAAAATGAGAAAGTCTGGTTCTCTCAAGTAATGGTGAGGATGTAGTACAACTGGAAGTCTTCTTCCTTACTGGTGTGGTCCCAAAGTAGTGCAGCCACTCTGCAAATCAGTTTGGAGTCCATTATAAAATTAAACATATGCTCATAATATGATCCTGAAATCCTGCTTTTAGATACTTATTCCAAGGAAATGAACAATATATTCTTATAAAGATTTTTATGTGTGCTTGCAATATCTTTCTTCTATAGCCAAAATTGGAACTAACTCAGATATCTATTATGTAGTCACTGAAAAAACCATGATGCAACTTTACAACTGAATGCTGCTCAGTGGGAAAAGGGGAACAAAACCTTGGTACACACAGCAACATGGATGATTTTTAAAGCAATATGTTGAATCAAAGAAACTAGACATAAGTTCATAACATGCTATTCAACTTATAGGAAACTGTAGAAAAAACAAAACTATAGTGATAGAAACTCGAATTTCTAGGAGCTGGGGGTTAGGGATAGTGACTGAGTACTAAGCTATATGAAAGATGTATGGGAATATACAAGTGTTTCAGATTATGACTGTGCTCAAGTGACTTATACTTTTGTTCAAATTTACTATATTATACACTTAAATTGGTGAATTTTGTAGCTCATAAAGTATACCACAAAAAAAAACAAGAAATCTTTCACATATGCTAAAATCTATGGTTACAAATGTGAACTAGAAACATGAATATTGTTGTATATTTTTGTACTGATACTTTTTCTCTGTTGTGATTTGTCTGTGCATATTAGCTTTTTTCCTATGTGGAACTGTTGGTATTCATGCCACTTTACTATAAACCATGAAATTTGTTCATTCATCCTTGTGTTCCCCAAGGCCCTAACAAGGTCCTAACCTAGAGCATGTGCTCTATAAACATCCCATGCATTCAATCAAAAGCCACTTATTGAAACAAATGCTTAATTATCATCAACTTCAGCTCAATAATCACTACAGAATTTAACATGTTTTGCAACTCACATCTTTTGAGTCTGGTTGGAATTTGTAACAATAAAATCTCTGTGTGTGTGTGTGTGTGTGTGTGTTCTTGATATGAAACAAAGGGCTTCACACATGATGGGCAAGTGGTACCTCATGGAGCTACACCTGAAGCTTAAGAAATTTTGCTTTCAAAAACTTTCATAATGCCCATCTTAAAGGTTTTATGAGTATTACTTTAATCTTCATAACTCTTTTAGAAAGTTAGTAATATTATCATTACCCCATTGGCTAGAAGAGGTAACTGAGGCATGGAGATGTTAAGAATTTGCACATCGAGGAAGTGTAAACCCAGGCAGGTCTTAGTTACTTTCTCGTTCCAGGGACAAAATATCTGAGGCCCACAGGTTGAAAGAAGAAAGTTTATTTTAGCTCAGTTTGTAGTGGTTTCAGTCTGTAATTGGTTGGCTCCAAGGTAGGGTGGCATGGCAAAGGACAAACATTCCATGGTGTGGCCGGAAGGAGGCAGGAAGCAAGCCTTTTTTTTTCTTTCTTCTTTTTTTAGTCCATTCAGAATATAAGTCTATTGGTTGGTGTTACACATCCCAGAGTGTCACCCTTCCCACTATCTATATTCAGAATTATGCTAACCCAACCCACAGACTAGCCCAGTTATCACACACCTAGAATTTGGTGTCATACAGCCATGATCCAGTCACCTGCCAAAAGCCCCACCTATGTGCACATGAGGTTTTAGGGGAACATCTAGATACAAGTCATAACACTTGGGCATGAGTTGATCCGATATTCATGATGTTTGTTCTAGAGAAGCTCTTCTGCAGGTACATGTCAGTTCCTTTCTTGGATGTTCCTGCAGTGGATGTTATTATATCTCTTTCCTGCTGCTTCTAGCTTTCATGGCATTATTGCCCTTGCCTTCTTTGCTTTTTAGATGATAGTACTCCCTTTTATGGTCTAGTCCTCTAAGAGCTTGTGCCTTCCAGACAGAGATTTAGGTTGGTTTTCTGGTTTAGCCTCAGAACCAAATCTAGAAAGCTGCCTCAATGGGTGACCTTCTTTGACATGTCTGATCTTCCATAGATCAGTCATCTCCCAGGATATGTTTCAGGAATTTGTGGTCAGGAGGTTATTGCTAACTGCTGGAAGTCTGGTGACTCTTTACCTACATGTAATCAGACTTGCTCTGCTGAGGATCACAGAAGCAGCACTACTGGCTGGATTATGGCTGGGACTGTCTTCTGAGTAACTACTGTAGTATCCCTTCCTCTATACTACCCTGAACCCAGGAGGATGCAAACTACAGTGCTTGTGGATCCTTAATCAGGGAGAGAGTGATGCAGGAAGAAAAGATTGGGCTTATAAACTTCAGCATTTTGTGGATCTGGGGAGACAGTTTAAGAACATGCTAGAAAGACCTTAAGGGAGGATCATATAGGGTTCATACTCTCCTCTTAGGCAAAACATTCACATGCATTAAAAATGAAACCCAATCTTCTTTCTCTCTTTCCGAGCATTTGCCACCTCCCCCATCCAACTCAAAGTGTTTGTGTGTTTGGGAATGAGTGGGTGCTGGTAGGAGGCTGGGAGTGTGGATCTGACAGTCTCATAGTATAATAATGGAGGAGGCAGACTCAGTGACTCCCAATTCAAATTAGTCACGAGTAAATGCACGATCATCGACATGCCAACACTGGGGAATTCCTCCTGTTTAGCAGAGTAAAGTGTCACAAACATCGGCTCAGGGAGAATTGTATGTTTCAAGTTGTGGGAGTGCTGATTTTTAATTTTTTTCCTAAAAAAGGATTATAGAAACGTGAAACAAAAATATTTCGACTTGAAAAATACTTCGTAATTATATGTCATAAAATAATTAGGTCATGGCAAATTAGCACAAATGTTTACAGCAAAATTGCCATGTAAAACATTATCAGTAATATTATGCTAATTGCTTCAGAAGCAAAAGCTGATTATGTTTCGGCAGGATTAAAATTTGCCATGTCTGCGTTTCTTCCCAGCTTCACCAGTGTTCCAGGACTGCACAGAGCCTGTGATTACTATAGAATTGGAACTGCCTGTGTTTGAGGCACCCAATCTGATGAGCAAACTCTCTTTGACAAAGTAAAGGTGAGACCATGAGTGTAAGAGAGTATTCCCAAAAGCATTCTCACGTCACGTAAACTACTGATCTTTTTGTGGGGCGGAGCACGGTGAGGTGGGTGCATGTTGTGCTCTGAGAAGCAGACAGAAGACAGGGTCAGGTTGGAAGGGATCTCAGAGAAGATCCCCTGGGCTAGTGCATTTTTCTAATTTCAATCTGCATGTGGATCTGTTCAAAAACAGTTTCTGCTTTAACACATCTGGAGCAAGGCCAGGAATTCTGCATTTCTAACAAGTTCCCAGTGGATGTGGTGCTTCATTTTGAGTAGGGAAGCTCTAAGGAATATCTTGTCCAGGGTTGCAAATTCAAATGTATGTGGGGCAAAGTGGGCAATGAGAATGATTGGCAGTGATGGGAGCAAGACAGTTGTGAATAGCAGAATCTATGATGAACTGGAGCGCAAACTGGCCTACTAAAGGTATCCAAGGGCAATGGAAGGAAGAGAAGAGAGAGAAAGAAAGGAATTAAGAAACTAGGCAGGTACCACCTTGCCTCCTGGAACTGGGTTCAAGACTCTGATTGTATTCCAGCCAGTTCTGAGTAGACCTGGATCAGGAGCAGATGTGACTTATTTTAGGCTCCCATCTGGCTTGTCAATAGCCAGCACTCATCTACTTCTGCTGCCCAATGGTCTTGTAGTCCATGCTGAACTTTACTTACCTGGGAAAGAAGCCCAACATTCCTGGAGGAACACACTTAACTGTCCTTAGTTGCCCTTGGACAACCCTTGGAGGGCCATCCTTAACCCTTCAAGGGGACCAGACTCTCCTGCCCCCTGTGCAATAGCACACTTAGGATCATTCTGGAAGTATCTGCACCATCCTGTTGCAGTCTCTATGTTCACATCCACCCAGAGCATGAGCAGAAGTCTTCCTTATCTCTTGTTGCCTTGGCTTCCTTAAAAAATCTTGGGCTGGCAATATGGCTCAGTGGCACAGTGCCTGCCTGGCAAGCTTGAAGTCATGAGTTTGATTCCCAGTATCAAACAAAAAAAATCACAAAAAAACAAAAAGTCTTGGGCTAATCGCATTTGCCCTGAGCCTATTATTTGTCTGTAAAATGGAGGGACATCAAGCCCCAGGAATAGCATTACTGGAAGTAGAATCCATCTGATCATGGAGAGGCTGAATCTGACCATAGCCTCAGTGCCAGAGGAACCCTACCATTCCATCTGAGAGGGGCTCACAAAGACTCACTTGCAGGGTGCCTGATGCTGCAGAGAAAGGCTAGGGCTGACAGAGTGAGGGCATGGGTTAAGTTTCCTTTGTTATTTCTGTGGCTGGGTCCTTACTATAGCAACCGGGATCTTAGATATGGTCCCATTGCTCCTCACTTAATCCCTGCCTGTGGTCTCTGAGTCTTGCCCTTGCACTGCAGAAAGCATCATTCTTTCAGGTGTGGGGTCTATTAATAATTAACAGGGGTTAATTAATGAGTGTCCACTATATGCCATAAACTGGACTCAGGTGTTCTTCATTTCATTCTTACAATAATGGGAGATTCTTTTATTATCTTCATTTTATAGATGAAGAAGCTGAGACTTCAAGGAGTTAAAAGACTTATTCAAAGTCTCACAGTCAAAGCCAGGGATGAAATTCAGCATCTCTATCTCTAGGTTATGAGCGGTGCCCTCAGTCCTTCCCTTAAGGTAGGTCTGTGTCTTAGTTGTCTCTGTGTTGAGACAAAATACCTGACAATCAAAGTTAACAGGAGACTTTAGCTCACTGTTTGAACTAGGGCAGGTGTAGCACTCACATGGTCAATCCCAGCACTGGAGCATGAATCAACCACAAACTCTAGATTCAGCCACTTCTAAAAAGCCCTCCCCAATGACTGCATGGGGCTTTGAGGGTACCGCTAGATGCAAACCCTAATAATCTGTGAGGTTCATGCTACTCTGCCTTTCTTGCAGCCCAGGTGTTGGGAGCAGGGCCAGGCACTGTTTATTAATATTTCATAAATCTTCTTTTATGATGAATTCTCCTTCTCCTAGAATGACTCCTGACATCTTGCAAAGCATAGGTCTTTGTAAGAAAAGATATTTATTTCCTCAAGATCAGTCCCCTCGACATGTGTTGCTGTGTGGAGCTTCCAGAAGAGACTCAGGCTTGTGGAGCCAGGCTCCTTCCCACCACCTCCTCTTGTTTTTGTATTTTCAACATAAGATGCACAAAATACAGTCCAACTGCTTCACATTATTTCCTTCTGCTCAGAATCATAACCTTTTCAATTATGTTATTCCTTTTTATTATTTATTGTGTGCCCTGGGGAATTTTCATTTTAACCAAGACACTGGTTCAATTGCAAAATGGCAAAGAATGATTTGTAAGAAGATCAGTGTAGGGAGCTTATTAAAACATGTATTTAGGGGATGGTTTGGAATAGCAAAAGGAAATATCTTGGGAGAGAAGATATTTTCAAGAGTTGAGAGGAAATCATGGGATATGAGGGAGAGAAAGGAAGGGAAGTAAGACGGGAAGAATATTTAAGAAAATTTACAGAAACATAGGATATAAATTGAGGAAATAAATATATGCTAGTCATGGTAGGAAAGCAAGCAAAACACCTCAGAAGTGAAATATGATGAATTCAACTTCAGTGAAGCAGAATGAAAGTTGTTTCCTCCATCTCACAAATTCCCAAATGGCAGAGACCTCAGATGAGCTGTTCATATGTGATTCACGCCATCCTGGGTGTGGCCTCCATTCTCACTGCAGGAACTCAAAATTGTTAGAGTGGCCTGTGGCTCTTCCTTTTGAGGGCCTGTCTGGGTAGTTCGGGGAGAAGGACTGTGTCATGAGGGCTTCACAGAGAGGCCACTCTTGTCCCTCCTGGAATTGTGTGACGTGGTGGCCCTGTGCCTCTTCCCAGGAACCTTCCTGAGCTAACAGGGCAGCTCCCTACTCTCCAGGGGGCTCTGTGACCCCCTCCTGTTCACTTTGCATCCATTCCTGCTCTGTGGCTCTCCAGGCGTCTAATGGCCTCCACTGAGCATCTTTATTCAGCTGGCAGGTGATTCATGAGGGCCCGAAGCAGCCAGGTTCGGGGGTGCCACAGCAGGGGCTTCCTCTGGGTGTGCTCCAGAGGAGTAAAGCAGGGTGTTTCGGCATGGTGGGCAGGAGAGCTTGTTCCAAAGGCTCTGAGTGATTCAGGCCTTACCAATAAATCCACACCCAGAGGCCCATGTCAGGTTACTGGGGACTGACAGCTGCCCGCTGCCCGGCCTCTTGGATACAGTTAAACAGCAGTCAAGCCAGAGACAGCAGAAGGCAATTTGTTTTCCTCAGACTTCTATTTCTAAAATGAGGAAGGCAGAAGTCCCAGATTCTTGGGCTTTCTTGGAGAAATGAATCCAGCAATGGAGAGTCTTGGGAATTTTAAATTCATATTGTTATTGTGTCATTTTAAGACAGAATGCCACTAAGTGCTTTTTTACTCTGGTATTGATGTTTTCAGCAACCCCGCCCCCCACAGATGTACACGTACATATGCATGCACCCATGAATGCACACACACACACACACACACACCTTTCAACACATTGGGGCTCCCTCAGTTGTCTCCTCTCCCTGAATCTCAGTCCACGAGCAGCTGAGGCCACACTGTGTGCAAATGGTCCCTCGCTCTATCCCCTAGGTGGGTGACAGTATGCCTGGCCCTCAAGGTCTGTGTTCCTGCTTCCCCCACCAGGCATGTGCTCATTGTTGACCTCGTAGGTAACAGATTAGTCTCCCGAAGGTGTCTGTGTGCTTCTCCACAGAGTCTGTGCATGTGTTATCTTACACAGCTGTAAGGACTTTGCAGAGATGATTAAATTAAGGATCCTAAAATGGTGAGATTATTTTGGATTATTTGTGTGGGTTCAATGTAATCATAAGGATCATTGTAGAGGGGAACAGAAAGGTCAGAATGAGAGGAGGAGTAGCAGTATGAGCAAGGATCACAGTGCTGGATGCAGGACTCCTGGCCAAGGAATCACACAGCCTCTGAGAAGCTAGAAAACACAGAGGAAAAGCAGCTATGTGCATACTGTGATTTAAGTACAATGAGATCTACTTCAGATCTTGACCTCCAGAACTACAAAATATAGTGTATTGTTTTTAGCATTGTGTTTGTGAGAGATACTTTACAACAATAATTTGCCTTTCAGAAGCTACTGGAATTCTTACATCATTTCCAGTTTTTATGATTAAGACTCCCCTAATTTTAAAAATTATCTACCTACCTTTCAATCTATAATCTCACATCCTCTTACCTATTTTAGGTCTTACCTCTTGAGCCTTGAGACGCATAGCCTAGGAACTAAGAGAGCAAAATGGGTTGAAGGCCCGGCCCAGCTCTAATGATTTATAACTTTTGACTTTGAGCAAGTTTCTTAGCATCTTTCCATCTCAGTTTCCCCATCTGTGGAACAGGGATAACAACAGTATTTGCTTATAGTTTTCGTACCAAAATACAATGAGCTAATTTGTGCAAAATTCTTCGAACAGCACCTGGCAGGTTATGTTTGCTTAATTTTGAGTATTATTATTATTGGTGGTGCTAGTCATTAAGAAGTATTTATTTCAGAAACAGACATTTTAAAAAACCTTGCAAGTATGATTGACCCCACGGTCTAAAAACTCTCATCTTGTGGGCTTGACTCTTGGCAGGCTTTTGGACTGGTAGAGAGGTGAGGATTCAAACTAAACCCACCTTTCTGGTCCTGTATCATTTTTCTAGTTGAGCAAACAAACAGGAGAAAGCTGAAAAGGCAGAGTGGAGGGCGAGAGAGGACTAGATTGCTCAAGCTGTGATAACTGAGCATCCGCAGAGGGCGGCCCTTGTGCATCTAATCCTTACACCATCTGTTTGCTGGTTTTCCCTCTGTCCCTTCTTTCGGGAGCAAGATGTTCTGAGCAGGCAAAATTGAGGGCCCTACAGACAGGTGGCCCTGGTCCTTCATGCCAGAATTTTCAATTATGATGCCAGTCCATGGGAGAGTGAAGGGCAAAAATGAAAATGGAATATTTGGTTAGTGCTCTGACAAGCCATGAATCAAAACCAAGTGAAATTGCTCTGGGGTCTCCTGGCCTGTCAGCCTTCACCATCCATCCTGCTTGTCCCTCGGCTGTGTAATTCCCATGCAGCCAGAGCTATTCATGGGAAAGCAGGCCTTGTGCACCACAGGCAGGGTCCCTTGTTGCCTGCTGTGCCTCAGGCCCACAGAGACAGACTGCCTATATGGTTGGGGGCAGTGAAGATGGGGCAGGAAGAGGGGGCATTAGTGGACAAGCACTGATGTGTGCTCGACTTTTGCCACAGTGCTGGAATGGACACCTTCTCCCCCTGCAGGGCCTTCCAAGGTGCTGAAAACCCTTGCACAATGTGGCCTTTTTTCCTCCCTCCCCTTCCTGATTCTACTCCTAGTCCTTGTTCTTTCCCTGTCCTCTTCCTTGTTGTCTTCCTCCTTCTTCCTCTTCTTGGTGGTACTGAACCCAGGGCCTTTGCACTATAACCTCCCCTCACTTTAAATTTGAGACAGTATCTTGGTAAGTTCCCCAGGTGGGGCCCAAACTTGCTTTAACCTTGCAGAGTGCTAGGATTGCAGACTGGATGAGCATTTCTTGTCATTTGAGAAGCCCTTACAGAGGCTCTGCACTGCCTGTGTACGCTGATGTCAATGGCAAGTGGGCCCTGGTTGATGGGAGAAAACCCATCAGAAGTCTTCTCCATTAGGAAAAGGAGTCCCTTTTCTGCCTCCCTCTTCCTTTAACACACCTGACTGATTTAAAGTCCATCCTGCTAGAAACAAAGAGTACTGGAAAAGGAGCCCAGATAACCGCAAATTTTGATTGAATATCTGAGTGTAGGCATGCTTGGTAAAGAGGCAGTGTTCAATTTCATACAGTCAAGCTTTATCCATTCAAAATTCTGGCACCCAAAGTATGCAGAGCTGGCCTCTTCTGTGTCACTTCCTTATCACTCATCATTTCATTTGTAACATTGTTTGAACACAGTGAAGATTGTGACACGATTCAAACCATAAAGGTCCCATTTTCTGGGTTGGCTCAGATGGTGAAGTTGACTAGAGAAGGCAAGATGAGGGCATCCTGAGGCTCTCTCAGGTCTCATGGAAGAAACCGCAGTCAAATGGCTCTTGTGTGGGCAGCCACCCACCAGGAGATGCCAGTGATGGTCACTGCTTAGTTGTGTGTGTAGTTCACTGACAAGCACAAAGGAATAGGAGGACTAAAGACCTGCATACTATCCATCTGCTAAGCCACATGTCCTGGCAGGGCTATATCTGCCTGGAAGAATGGAAACCTTTGATTCATATAAGGTGTCAATGGACCAGAAGCAGCCTGGCAGTCAGGTGACAGAGGGTCAGATGGTCAGTGTTGGAGCATGTGGCACAGAAAGGTAGCGAGCCCTCAGGGGCCACTGCAGCTGCAGAAGAAGGCAGGGTGAGGTCCAATTGCACCAGAATAGAATCAATAGCAGCTGGTATTGGGTTGGAGAGTTGTGGACTAATCACATTCCAAGGGACTAATGAAGATCCAAACTATGAGCAATGACTAGAAGGTGGGAAAAAGCCAAAAGTCTGTGTCAGGTGCTGGCTTGTGATCAGTCTTGTGGGAAAACCTGTGAAAATGGTCATAAAGCCTCATGAAATTTATCCATATCTGCTCAGCTGCCCTTATATCTATCTATCCCAGTGACATCTTTATCAGAGAAGGGGGACACTAGTGCAGTGCCAGAAGCCCAAGTCATGCTCGTGATGCTTAGAATGAGCCCCAGTGCATGAAAGTTGTAGGAGGTAGAGATATTCTCAGAGTGGACTACTCGGCCAGGAAGAGGATTGCCAAGTGTGGTGATGAGCCCTCTGTCCCTGGAAGTGCTCAAGCTCATTACAGAGTCTGCAGAGGGACTCCTTGTGTTGTGTGGAAGGTTGGTCTGAAGGCTCTAAGGTCCTCTTCTAGCTTCACATTGCCTATGAATCTGAGACTTTAGCCAGTTACACTTCCTCCTTGTCAAAGAGGATTGACAAGGATTGGAGAGGAAGTTGAAATTAATGACTAGCACAGATTTTTGAGTTTTAGTTATATTTGCTTTTCTGTCTCCTCCTGTTTCCGTCCCAGAACCAAATCTATTCCAAATTTATGGCTACTTGAGTGAATTGTTCACCAGGAGCTGGAGGGAACCATGTGGGCATTATGATGACAGCACCCCATCTCCATTTGTGTATTTTTTCAGTGCGGCTTACAGACAGCCATTCTGGCAGTGAGGGACAGGAGACACAGTGAGCTGACTACACTGGACATGGTGGGAGTGTCCCCACTGGAGGATTCCCACTGCCACTCTTACCAAACTGCGAAATTACGGCAAAGCTCAGTACAGTCTTCACAAGTTGTCAGCAAACAGCATTGTTAAAAGTCCCCATTAATGAATATGAAATTCTTCTGTGTCCTATGAAACTCTGTATTTGTCTCTTATTTGTTTGGCTGGTGTCACATACTCAACCCTGACATGACTGCTGTGGCTGAAAGGGTGGAATACATGGATTGTCTAGGTCTTAAACGTGTGTAGGAGAGGAATGAAGCCACTGTTCCCAAATCACATGGGCAGCCAGTGCGGAGTCAGCACAGGGCTGTAATGGGATGTTTCTGTAGGTACAGCATCTGCTTCCTTCCCTGAAGCTGTACTCTAGTTTTCCTCAGGAAACCACTATTTCCTTTTCAGTGCCTGGGGAGGAGGGGTGAACACACGTAGTGTGCCACATATCAGACATCTTTAGCTCAGGAGTGGGTATCAGAATGGAATGGGTTTGGCTTTCACTGGAGAAGCCCCACCACCAGATTCTTGGGGTGTATCATAGAATGCCAGTCCCTGAAGAGGCTTCCCAAGGCACCATCTGCCTCCAGTCCAGGAACACATCTTCATAATGTCCCTTCCTTAAGAAGCTCTTGAGAAATTCTTCAAGAATCTTCCCAGCAGGCAGGAACTTGGACATTGTGGATTCTCCAGTTCCTTCTCATCTCAAGATCTGGGTGCGTTTTTACATTTGAAATATCTGTATATTTTTGCTTTGCTGTTTGCAAACAGTCCATAGCTAAGCTGCAAGGAATGATAGTCGCAGTCGCGTGCACACCAGTGGCAGTGGTGCAGGTTTGGGCCTTTCATTGCCAGTGGAGCACTGAGGCTGGAGAGTACTGTGCTGGAATAGTTGTCATCTTCAATCTTTAATAGAACCATTTGTGTTTCTCTGCCTAGAACTACATTCATTATTTATTCATTATTAAATTAATTTATTATTATATTTCTGAGTATTTTTAACATAACCAACAGACATAAAGCAAGCTACCTTAGGAATATGGGTTGACCCTAAGATCTAAAATAGAAAGATCAAAGAAGCAATAGGTGTGGTAATGGCACCACAGTTCTGTATTAAACACTTTGCCTCCACTACTTAATTCTCTAGTAACCGGTGAGGTCGTTAACATGACTATTTTGCCAGGTGAAGAAGCTTATATTTGCGAAGTTAAGTTGCTTGCCCACACTAGTAAGTACCAGAGATGGAGGAAACCCGGGTACCTGAAGTTTCAAATCCGTGCTTTTCCTGTTTTGACCACAGTTTCTTAGAGCCCTCAGCAAAAGGTTGAAAACTGTCTCTGGAGCTGAGTTTATGAAGCACCAGGGGTGGCATTAGTAGGCCAGGCAACAACTGTAGTTCAAGGGAATGCAGACTCCACGGTGCAGGCTGCTGTTTCTAAATTTCCATTTTTTGACAGTGGAATGTTTTATTTCTCAAATAATAAAAGAACCTTGACTTATAAAGCACATAAAGCTTGTTTCATTGGGATGAATTGACTTTACAGTTCAAATATATATAATATTTACTTATTGTAAACCAGACTGTAAGAAAAATGAGGCTGTTTAGATTAACATAGCCTTTGAAATTAGTTTTTTTGGACAATATTTGTAGTCTCAGATCAGTCCCAATGTTCTATTTATGTCTGCATTTCATTAGGTTGCATAATACTGAAAACAATCCTGGTTCACACAGCTAAGTAGTTGTACATATTAATTCCCAAAAGCTTGCCTTAAGATCTCAGTATAGTTTACAGCAAAGTCATCCAGAAGTTTGAAAGAGAAGTGGCAAGATTCTTTTCCTCAGCTGAATTTCTTTCGGTATCTAAGGAAGTGCTTCTCTTCACTAGTGAGCATACAAGCTAGAGGAATTGATGAATGAATTCTTTAGCTAGCTCAAAATAACAACTACACAGCAGAACACACTTTTAAAATTTATGCTGTAATATTATGAGATGTTCAGCAATGCCATCTGAGAAAAAAACCTCTGATCTATCTTGGCATTTGTCTCTGTTATAAAATAACTCAAAATTTCAAAATGGTCAATTAATTTCTTTTATTCATTCATTTACTTCTTCATCTATTCATTTATTCAAATTTTTTGAGTGCCTACTAAATGCCAGGCACTGGTTTAAGTGCTTAGGGTCTAGCAATAAAAAGAACAGTCCTTACTCTCCTGGGGTTTGCATTTGAGAGTAGGGAGTGGGAAAAGAGGGGAGCTAGTGTAAATATAGACTATAAAACCAATAGAAAAATAAAGCCATTTGCCAGGTGAGGAAAAATGATTTTAATAAAACAGCAGGATTATTTAGGCTATGATGAAAAGATGTTAGAGGAAGCAGAGGAAGGAATGTAATTAAAGAATAAGTAGGAAGACATGAATCTCACAGACAAGGTAACAGAGGTTCTGTGTCCAAGTCCCTTTACCCAACCAGTAGTATAGATGTCTCTGCTTATCTGACTGATTAAATAAATAGACAAATGCTTTCTTAAACCCCTGGAACTTTCCATAATTTGTCACTTGGGAGACAGACAAGTTTGGGGACAAGGATCTGGGCATACAAATTGAACTAGGAACACAATGGCCAGAAAGGGAATCATTGTGATACTGGTATTAAGCAATGAGTTAGAAGCTAAGTGCTTCCATGATTCCAGGTGTTCAGAGAAAATTATCTTAAGGAGCTGAGCAGACCATACACAGGAAAAGGCAGAAAGGATCTTTCAGAGTTCATTGAATTGTTTCTTTCAAAGCTCAAAGGTTTCTAGGTAGAATCCATCTGTGGTTTATCTTGGCAGCTTGGGAATGGGACACAGTTGCTATAGATGCTGTAGTGACGGCTGGACCTGTGGCCTCTAGGCCCCCAAAAGCTGACTGTGCAACTCACTTCCCAGCTCCACATTCAGTGGTGGTGCATTGAAACCTTAAACCCAGTCTTGGTAGGAGCATTCATACCATGGAAAGGCTACAAACAACGTTTTTATGTTTTTCCTTCAAAGAACAAGTTATACCAAATGGTTCTGGATCTTTACCTTTCGAATAAAGATTATATGTGAAGTTTTCAACCTATAAACTACTTACATGTTCCTGAGTGTATCCCAAACCCCTCACCCATCTTTGACTCCCTTACTATGATCAATCTCCATGGAGCTGGAAATGATCCATAGACTCAGAAAGGGTAGGGGAAAGGCTCTGTGAAAAGCCAGAAGACGCTTGATAAAGAGTGGATCTGTTGGCTGGGCTCTCTCTTCGTTTCTGCTTCACTTAGCCATGCTGCCTAGAATCCCAGTCATGCAGATAAAGGCAGAAGAAGGCAATCAACCACTTATTTGTGATTGAGAATGTATTTCCTGAGGGAAAGGAAGAAATTAGATAAATAAGAGATTGGAGGCACTGGGGCTGAGGGCAGACTTGGATAATTCTATACTTAGGGAATGTCCTTAGTGGCCAAAAAAACCAGTAGAAGAAATTCAGAGGTACCAGAGTCAAAGATAACATCATATGTTCCTCAACTTTTCTAGATCTGGTTCTCTCCCAGGGAAAAGAGAGAATTCTTCCACTATTCTTTCCTTCTAACTGGTGGTGCTGGCCCCTGGATTCTATAGATTAAATTATTATTATTGCAATTTAAGTATAGAAAGTTTTGAAGAAATACATTCTAGTTAAAAATCAGCATTCAGAGAGCATAGAATTAACAACTGGCTTTTGCTTCTTTATTTAATCAGTCAGGATTTGTTTGAAGTTTCATCTAGAGTAAGATAGGTTTGCTCAACAACTCACTTGACAATTTCAGAAATGTCTTATTTTAATTTCTGATTCCTCTGCTGCGGGTAGAAACTTTCTACCTGTTAGTATCCTCTGTGTTCTGAACATTCATATCAAATGGTTAATGATGTGAAAACAAGTACTCAAATGTTCTGGGTTTCCTGGTATTTAAATAAACATTTTCATAGAGAATAAATCATCCCTGTGTGGCCAGAATTTGGGTTATGTGGTTTCTCAGACAGGTTTTAAAGAAGAGAACGTGTCCATAGTTGTATACATGCCTTCAGAAGTTTCTTGATGCTGTTGCTAATTCACTATTGCATGAAAAAAATCTGCCTTGAAATTTAGTTGTTTAAAGCAATAACCATTTTTACTCACTTCCATTTGGAAGATCTGATGATCTTCAGGCAGGGCTTGCTTCATCATTTCTCTGTTCTCTGCAGTGGTTCTCAGCTTCTACTTGATTATTCTGGAGGGTCCAATACCATTGACATATCCGACATCCTGGTGAGATGAATAAAGTTTGGGCTCAGTTGGAGCCATCTGAAGCAGAGATCTCCAGTGGCTATGGAATAGAATCAGTCCTGGCCTGTTGGCAATAAGGCCACGAAACAGGAAGTGAGTGTGAAGAGAGCAAATAAAACTTCATTTGTGTTTACAGCTGCTCCCCATCACCCATAATACTACTTAAGCTCCATCTCTGTCAGGTCATCAGCAGCATTAAATGCTAGTAGAAGTGTGAACCCTTCTGTGAACTACACATGCAAGGGCTCTATGTTGTGTGATCCTTATAATTATCTAATGCTGATGGTCTAAGGTGGAGCTGAGGCAGTGATGCTACCATTGGGGAGTGGCAGCAAATATAAATAAATATTAGCAGACAGATTTCACTACACAGAGACCATAATAAATCAATTGCTTGCAGGTTCATATCAAAATCCTGCCTTTCTAAATTTTCTCAATTTAATTTCTAGCAATACTAACGTCATCTATTGGGCCCCTGGGCCACTGAGTGACAATTAAGCTGCATCTGGTGCCAGACTTTACAGTGGCAAGTGAGTTGAGGCACTTAAGTTCTACAAATGCATCTGTTGACAAGCTGTGAGTGTCCTATCTTTGTGAAGCAGAGTTTTCTACAGTGACAATAACCAAAATGAGATGAAGGAGTAGACTGGAAATAAGTAATACCCTTATTAAATGTTCACTATTTCTCATCACTCCCAAATGTGACAGTCCAGTTGCAAGAAAACAAACTCTTTGTTCCCGATGATTCTACCTTATGATGAGTTGTATAATTATTTAATTATATTACCATGTACTAGTAATAGAAATAAAATGCACAATAAATCTAATTGCTTGAGTTATCTCAAAATGATTCCCTCCCCAATTCCATAGAAAAATTGTTTTTCATGAAACTGGTCCTTGACCAAAAAATATTGGGGAGTGCTGATCAGAAGGAGCAGCCATCTGTGACCTTTTCACCATGGTGCTCTCAGAAATGCTGGACTTCTTATTTGGCAGATGGCTTTTCTCAGAGTTAATGTTGCAGGGAGAATCATTGCAGCCTTTTTGACTTTGCCTCAGATTTTAAACAACATCGTTTCATTTAAATCATGACAAGTGGATACCCAGGACAATGAAGATAGCAGGGGAGGGCAATTAAACTCCATCTTTTGGTAGGGATGGAAATATCTCAATGTGAGAGTATATGGGAAAGGAGTTGTCATCCTAGAAATCCTTGGGGAAAACAACTTGCCATACTCTGTGCTCAAAACTGGGCATTTTTGCCTGTCAGCTATCATGTTTAACCAACAGTAGCCACACATCTAGATTGATGGCATTTTCTGTTGAATTAACTCAATGAGACTGAGCTTTTGTCCAGGGTTCAGATTAGTTTCTTAATCCTTACCAGTACTCTAAATCATGAAATCCAAATCCTGATTTTGTAGGAGCCTCAGCATGTCAATCATCTTGAGAGTTGTCATAAGCATCCTAAAATATTAACATTAATTAAGTGATAAATATTTACAATTTATGCCTTTGATTTCAACATTGTTACAGCTGCAATCAGACAAGCTATGACAGGGTATCAGTCTCAACTCCGAATGGAAAGTTTCTGAGAATCACAGATCTGTACCTAAAAAGCATGAATGGGTAGAATTCAGTGGAACAATATTTCTCAAGATTTGGGGTAAGCATTTACAGAATGAAACTAGTTGTATTTCTTTAAGAGACTTTTTTCCTCTAAAAATCGACATTTTTCCGCATTGTGCTAAACGACTTCTGTGCAGACTGTTACCACTCTATTGTTTCTCTCCCACAAGCAGAGATCAGGCTGCTCACGCGTGTTGACCAGCCTGAATGCTGCCGTCGCTGGCTGACACTGTTCCGCTCCATGCCCTGCTCCTGGGGGACGCTTAATAAATTGTATTTGATGATTTGATGACATAACCGTTAGATCTGAAATTGTGATTGTACTGGACTATCAGGAAAAAGTGCCTTTTGTCATACATTGCTTGGATGTATCAGAAAGCATACATCTCTCTGATTTTTTGAAGTCTTTCTGGTATGTTTAAATAATACTTTGAGACAACATTTTAGAAATCAATTGAATTGTTCCTACTGTCTTGACTAAATTGTTCTCTTGCAAAATTCGGGTAAAGCTGTGTAGTACCTCAAAAAATTAGATTGAACATTTAAATATCCGGTGATCATTTGTCCTTTTTTACTAAACATAAATTCTCTTTAAATTTTTTTAAAAGCCTGAAAAATGCATTATTTCTTTAAAAATACTTGCATATTTTTATAATTAAAATACTCTATGTAGCCCAGAAGCATAAATTTGGTAATATTCTTATGTTTCATTGTCCTTATTTTCCTCTTGTCAATCCACCTTTTACAACTGCTATCTGCTCAAAACCAGGGTGGATTTATATAGGAAACATTCCTAGAATGCCTCTTAGATGTGAGTTTCCTGACTGGTTCTGCAAGATGGGAAAGATAGCCTAGTGGGAAATTAGCCAGGTGAGTACAGCTGTGAAATGTTAGTTAGCACGTCTCCATCAAGAGTACCCTGAACAGAGAGCCTGAGGGAATGTTACCTTCAGGTGAGATGCTACCAGGCAAAGCCTTCTCATGCTCAAGGAAATGTAATGCATCTTAAATGACCCTGAACTCAGAGCACACCAGGGAAAATCTCTTTCAGTTTCTTGGCACATACAACTGTGGTTCTCAAACACTACCGGTGGCACACTGGTATGAAGCTTTTTTCCTAAGGCATGGATCTTATGAATTTTCTGAGTGTTTCTTTACCTTTGTTTTAGGTAAGGAGTGGGTTGTGGAAAGCTCAGATCCATAATTTCTGGTTCATCTCAGTCAGCGGGAAAGATTCAAAGTGTGTTAGGGTCTAATCATATCCTATCTCTTACTTAAATTTTCCTTTGGTCTCGTCTCACTTTTGTATGTATTCCTGCTGTGTGTGTGTGTGCGTATGCGTGTGTTTAAGAAACTTCAAAAGCACTTTGGAATAAGCTCAATTATAAAGAAAAAATCATCTGACCTTGTGAATGTTTATGGCTTTAATGCTCTTAAACAGGGAGAAAATGTGAGGAGTAAGTTGCGAGGTATAAGAAGAATGAAGTGCAGGACAGAGATACCAGGTCCCAGGCAGGTACACAGCTAGAGACTGATAAGTCCAGAGATGGGGAGGGCCTGCTGGCCACTGGTCAGCATGGTGAGCACCTGGGCAGAAGAGCCTGCTTAGTGTTCATTAGGAACTTGGGAATAAAAGAATGTTCTCACTTTCTCTTGTTTCTTTTTCTTTTCTTTTTAGTACTGAATAAAAATCACTGATTACTATATAGATAATATAAAATACAGAAAGAAAGGAAAATATCTATTCTGACCCTATCATCTATTGTTAACACTTGGAGTAAAATCCTCTCTGTTCTTTTATTTTGTTTTGCTAGTTATTATTTCCTTAAACTCTATGCTATCTCTTGCAATTATTTTATGCATGTTTCTCCAGATTTTCCTTTTCCTTCATATATTTTTACTGTATTTTTGTGATCAATGTAATAACCAATAAATAAAAATTAAACAGTACAAAAAGATATGAAGGGAAAGGGAAAACACTTTCTTTCCCACTTCCAGTTCTAATAACGTTTTATTTTAATTTTAAGTGTTTTTAGTTGAATTTCTTTTTTTATTCGTACATGTTTGCAGTATATAACAAATACATTCATTGTAGATAATTGGTATATACACATATTAAATCTTAATTCTTTTTATTTCTCCTACCCACTCTTCTCTCCCTACTGTAGATTCCCTTCCTATCTTCACAATGTCAACCTCCCTTTTTCCTAATCTGTTGTGTTGCTCTTTAAATTATTTAATCTTTGGGATTTTTATATAGGGAAAACAATGTGATATTTAAGCTTCTGTATATGATTTGTTTCACTTAGCATTATGTTCTCAAGGTACATCCACTTTCCTACAAATGATTCAAATTTAAAATTTTAAATCACTGAGTAGGTCTCTGTGCATTCATATTACATTTTCTTTATCTTCATCTGTTGATGAATATATAATCTGCTTGCAGGGTTTAACTGTTATGAGTTATGCTGCTATAAACAAAGGTATGATCTGTTACTACATATGATGTCTTTAAGATACCCAGACAAGGAAGAACCAAGCTAAAAAGAATGTTTATTTTTAGTTTTTTGAGGAATATTACTATTGATTTCCATAGAGGTTGTACTAGTTTACATTCCAATAAAAAATGTAGAAGTGTTCCTTTTTTCTATGATCTCACCAACACTCGTTTTTTTTTTCTGAGTTCTTGATGATAGCCATTCTTTCCAGGGTAAAGATAGAATCTCAGTGTTATTGGTATTTGCATTTATCCATAGGCCCAAAATGTTGAACCTTTTCATTTGTACTTTTTTTGAGAAGTGTCTATTCATTTGAATCATCCATGGTTTTTTTGGCTGGGTCTAATTTTTTACAAGTACTATGCCACGTCCAGTGTAGCTCTCAAAGTTTCTGGGGGAAGAATGGAGAAATGAAGATGAAAGACAGTATACAGAAAGCTGATGTCAGGCAGAACCCTCTGGCTGGGAGGAAAAGGAACTGCTCAACACCACAATGCTTTATTTGTATGCTCTGGAGGTGGATATCAATTTCAACCCCTCTTCCTGGCAACTTGTTTGCCTGGCTTACTTTGAGCTCTCTGAGTTCCCAGGCCTGGCCTTGCTGTAGGCCTGTGTAATCTATCTCCAGTTTCAATTGCTCCTCATAACTCTACACAGTAGTCTTCTGCCAAAGAAGTAGCTGGCAGTTTTTCTTTTGCTTGGGAGTTTTAAATTTTGAGTCTTTTTTTCTTATGATAGAAGTATTTGTCTTTAAAACAAAATGAACAACATGCCTCTAAAGTCACCCAGCACCTGTTGAGTGGTAGAATTCCAATGGGTGCTTCCTAAAATGTTACACAGTGACCATGCTAGGCTTTCTTTATATTGTACTCTCAGGATTTATTTATTTTTCTTTTGTTTTAAATTTAAAATACAGTGAATGACTTGTCTTCCTTTTCTTTTTGGTGTACAGTTTTGTATGTATATGTGTGTGTGTGTGTGTGTGTGTGTGTGTGCGGAACACATTCATGAATTCAAGAAATCAACACTGTGATCAGGATTTGAAACAGTTTCTTTTCCCCCAAAACACTCATGTACACACATTCCCTCAGCCCTTATGCTAAAAACTAATGAACTAAAGTTTCTATAGGTTTATCTCACCTATGTTGTGAAAACAGAATCATATCCAAGGAGCCAAGGAGCCAAGCCTCAGAGGGAATCAAGGCCATGTGAGGTGAGTACCAGTGCACCGGGGCTGGCCCGGGGAGAGTTTAAGACAGTCACACCCAGCAGATAAGTGCCTGCCCTGCTCCCTAAAACACTGGACTAGGCTCAGGAGGTTTCACAGGCCTGCACAGACCATGTCCAGCAACCTTGTTTCAATCCAGGGAGCCAAGGCCCTGCGAGTGAGTCAAGGCCACGGGAGGTGAGTACCAGCACAACAGCACTGGTCCAGGGAGAGTTTAAGATCATCACTCCCAGCACTTAAGTGTCCGTCCAGCTCCCTAAAATACTAGACTAGGTTCAGGAGGTTTTGCAGGCCTGAGTGGACCATGCCCAGTGACCTTCTTTCAATCCAGGGAGCCAAGACATGAGGTGAGTTCCAGCCTGCCAGTGCTGGCCTGGAGAGAGTTTAAGACCATCACTCACAGTGGTTAAGTGCCCGCCCAGCTTTCTAAAACACTGGACTTGGCTCAGGAGGCCTGTGGGCCTGACTGGGCCAAGCTCAGCGACCTTCATTCAGTCCCAGGAGCTGAGGGCGCAGGAGGTGATTTCCAACACACCCAGTGGAACCTTGGAACAATGCTCTAAGCACAGAAATATAGGAAAATAACAAGACAAAAGACCAAAATACAACTTCAAACCTCTAGCCCATTCCAAGAAAGCCTAGGAGCCATGCACATAGAAGAAAATATAAGCCATACACCTGAAATGACTGAAATGCTATCAACTGAAATAAAGAAGCCACTTGGGGAAGCTAAAAAGAAACTCAAATCAGAAATAATCTCCCAGGTAAAAGAAGAAATGATAAAAGTAGTGAAAGAAATACTGAACACATCTAAAGAAGACACAGTTAAAAAATTATAGGAACAGAGAAAAAGATAGAATCCCTGAATGAACAATGTAAGAAACAAACAGAATGAATGAAGCAGATTCAAAGAGATATACAGGAAATCAAAAATTCTATTGAAAGTTACCAAAATCACCTCAACAAAAGTGAAGTTAAAATTTCAAACTTTGAAGATAAGATTGCAGCTAGTGAACAGGAAAGGAAAGATCTTTTAAAAATAACAAGAAATCAGGAAATAATTCAGCAGCTGCAGAATGATGCAAAGAAAAACAACATAAGATTAATAGGGATAAATGAAAAATAAGGGGACAACACAAATGATATCAAGAGGCTATTTAGAGAAGTAATAGCTCAAAATTTCCCAAACACAAGAATGGAAACTGACATATGGATTAGTGAAGCATATAGAACTCCAAATACCCATAACCAAAATAAAACTACACCTAGACATATAATAATTACCATCCCAGAAATCCAACGTAAGAACAAAATTCTAAAAGCTGTTAGAGAAAAGACAGTTCACCTACAAAGGAAACCTATCAGAATCACGGCAGACTTCTCAGCACAAACAATGAAGTCAAGAAGAGCATGGAGTGAAGTATTTCAAATCCTAAAGGAAAACGATTTCCAACCCAGACTGATGTACTCTGTAAAAATGTCCTTCAAAATGGATGGAGAAATAAGATATTTCCACGACAAAGAACAACTGAGGAACTTCATGATCACCAAACCTACCCTACAAAGAGACTGAAAGATATTCTAGATACACATAGGAAAAAAAACACTAAGCAAGGCAGACAATTAAACAGAATGGAAAGATAAAGATACAACAGCAGAAAGATAAAATGTCAACAATAAACCAATATATAACAGTTATAACCATTAATGTAAATGTCCTCAACTCAACAATCAAAAGAAACAGACTGGCACAATGGATCAAAAAACAGCATCCAACCATATGCTGTCTACAAGAAACCCATCTAACACAAAAGGAAACTCATAGACTGAAAGCCAAAGGATGGAAAACAATACTTCATGCAACAGGAACCACCAAAAAGGCAGGGGTAGCTATTCTTTTTGCAGACAATGTGAACTTCAAACCAAGAATGATCCAAAGAGATAAAGAAGGTCACTACATACTAATTAGGAGAAAACTTCAAGAGGAAGACATAACAATCTTAAATATATATGCACCAAATTCCAGAGCACCTAGCAATACAAGCAAGTATTAACAGAAATAAAAAATCAAATAAGCAATAACACAATTATAACAGGAGAACTTAACACACCATTGACATAAAGGGACAGATCAAATAGACAGAAAATCATCAAAGAATAACAGAACTGAATCACACCTGTGAACAAATGGACTTAGTAGACATATACAAAGTTTTCCATCCAACAACATCAGAATATACATTCTTCTCAGCAGCACATGGAATGTTCTCTAAAATAAACCATATACTAGCTCACAAAACATGCTTAAGTAAATGCAAAAGAATTGAAATTGTCCCATGCATGTTTTTGGATCATAGAGCCATGAAACTAGAAGTTAATGACAAACGAAACTGGAAAAACACAACAAACACATTGAAATTGAATAATACACTCTTGAGTAATCAGTGGGTCACAGAGGAAATTAAAGAAGAAATTAAACAATATCTACAAGCAAACAAAAATACAAACACAACTTACCAGAATCTGTGGGATGCAATGAAAGCAGTCCTCAGAGGAAAATTTATTGCACTGAGTTCCCACATCAGGAAAACAGAACGAACACAAATAAACAACCTGATACTACACCTCAAACATCTAGAAAAAGAGGAGCAAGCCAAGTCCAAAGCCAAAAGAAAGGAGGAAATTATAAAGATCAGAGCAGAAATTAATGCAATAGACACTAAGAAAACAATACAAAGAATCAATGAATCAAAGAGTTGGTTCTTTGAAAGAATAAATAAAATTGATAAGCCCCTAGCCAAACTTATTTTTAAAAAGGAAAGAAAAAACTCAAATTCGTGCAATAAGGAATGAAAAAGGTGAAATTACTACAGACTCAGTGGAAATACAGAAGATCATCAACACCTATTTCAAAAACTTCTTCTCTTGTAGATTCAATAACAGAAGAAATGAACAGATTCCTAGAAACATGTTAACTACCAAAGCTGGGTCAAGAAGATGTAAAACTTCTGAATAACCCAATTTCTATTAATGAAATTGAAAATGTAATTAAGTCCTTGCCAACAAAAAAGAGCCCAGGCCCAGACGGATTCATTGTGGAATTCTACAAGAAATACAAAGAAGACTTAATGCTGACACTCCTCAAACTCTTCAGTGAAATTGAAAGAGAAGCAATGCTTCCTAAGTCATTCCTGGAAGCAAATATTACTCTAATACCAAAACCTGAGAAAGACCCAACTAAAAAAGAGAACTATAGGCCAATCTCCCTAATGAACATCGATGCAAAAATTCTCCATAAAATATTGGCAAACAGGATGCAGCAAATCAAGAAGATTATACACCACAAAAAAGTGGGTTTCATCCCAGGAATGCAGGGATGGTTCAACATACGTAAAATCAATATCAATAGAGCCAAAAGTAAGAACCACATGATCATCTCTATAGATGCAGAAAAAGCTTTTGATAAGGTCCAACACTCATTCATGATAAGAACTTTACAGAGAATTGGAATAGATTGTTTTTACCTCAATATGATAAAAGTCATCTATGACAAACCAACAATCAGCATCATATTAAATGACCAAAACTGAAAGCCTTTACCTTAAAATCAGGCACCAGACAAGGATGTCCCTTATCACTGCTCCTATTCAACATAGTACTGGAAATACTAGCCAGAGAAATTAGACAAGAAAGAGAAATAAAAGGAGTAAAGATAGGAAAAGAGGAATTTAAATTATCATTATTTGCAGATGACATGATACTTTACATAGAAGACCTCCAAAACTCCATTGAAAGACTCCTAGGTATAATAAATAAATTCAGCAGTGTAGCTGGATACAAATTCAATGCTCAAAAATCAATAGCATTCTTATATACTAAAAACAAAATCACTTGAGAGAAATAAGAGAAGCCACACCCTTCTCACTAGCATCAAAATAATGAAATACTTAGGAGTTAATCTAATGAAAGAAGTAAAAGAGCTATACAAGGAAAATTATAATACCCTGAAAAAGGAAATTGAAGAGGACCTCAGAAAATGGTAAGATATCCCTTGTTCATGGATAGGAAGAATAAATATTGTGAAAATGGCCATTCTCCCAAAATTGTTATACAGATTCAGTGCAACCCCAGTGAAAATACCACTAACATACCTCATAGATCTAGAGAAACCACTCCTAAAATTCATCTGGAACCAGAAGAGACCTAGAATAGCAAAGGCAATTCTAAGCAACAAAGGCAAGGCAGGAGGCATCACAATTCCTGACTTGAAGTTATACTACAAAGCTACTGCCATAAAATCAACATGGTACTGAAATAAAAACAGATCTGAAGATCAATGGAATAGATTGGATGATACAACCACAACGACAAACACACTCAATCACCTTATCTTTTATAAAGGACCCAAGCATGATCACTGTAAGAATGATAGTCTCTTTAATAAATGGTGCTGGAAAAGTTGGCTATCCATATGCCAAAAACTAAAACTAGACTCAATGCCTATCACCATGTACTAAACTAAAATCCAAATGGATCAAAGATCTAAATATTAAAACAGAAACACTAAATCTGTTGGAAGACAAAGTAGGTAAAAATCTTGAAAACATAGAGGTAGGTGGAGAATTCATGAACAAGAATCAAACCACATGGGAAATACTTCCCAGAATCAATAACTGGAATCAGGTCTTATTAAAGAGTTTCTACATGTCAAAAGAAATCTCCAGCAGAGTGAAAAGAAAACCCACAGACTGGGGAAAAATCTTAGTGAGCTGTCCCTCAGATAAAGGACTTCTGTCTAGAACTTATAAAGAATTTTAAAAAAATTAGACCCTTGAAATTCAAAGACCCAATCCAAAAATAGGCATCCGAGATGAATACAAAGTTCTCAGATGAAGAAAATACCAATGGCAAATGAATACATGAAAAAATGCTCATCATCATTAGTCATCAGAGAAGTGCAAATTAAAACCACACTGAGATTCCATCTCAATCCAGAAAGAATAGCCAGGATAAAGAAAACTACCAACAACAGATACTGGAGAGGGTGCAGGGAAAAAGGAACTCTTCTGCACTGTTGGTGGGAGTGTAGACTGGTGCAACCACTGTGTAGCTCAGTCTGGAGATTTGAAAACATCATACCACAGTGATATATGTGCACCCATGTTTAGAGTGGCACAATTTGTAATAGCCAGATCTTGGAAACAACCTAAG